>APFE030458462.1:15620-43902 GCA_000404065.3 Pinus taeda
TCTGCAACTTTATTGTGTATGCCCTTTTAATATCTGATGACTAAATGAAACTGTTGTAGAAAACCCATCCATCTATAGTGTCTTGATTGCTGCAACTTAGTTTGGGAGTGTAGATATTGAAGTGGTTGATGATCAGTATGTATAACTATCTCTTTGCCCATTAAGTAATGTTTCCACTTTTTGACACTATGTACTAATGCATACAATTTTTTATCATATGTGGGATAGTTAACTACTGCAGAATTAAATGTCAAGAATGATAACATATGGGTTTATCGTGCTGCATCAACACTGCTCCCATGGCATAATCACTAGCATCTGTTTCAATCTCAAATGGTCTTTGAAGATCGGGCAGTGCTAGTACTGGTGCTGTACTAATATTTTCTTTCAAGGTGTCAAAGGCTTTCTATTGTTTGCCTCCCCACTGAAACACCTTGTTCAATCTTGTTAAAGCATGTAAGGGAGTTGCAATTAAGGAATAGTTAGAAATAAACTTTCTCCGATATTCTGTTGCTCCTAAGAAGCTTCTAACTTCTGTAGTCGATTTGGGTTTAGGCCAGTTTACAATGACTGCAACCTTGGAGGGATCTATCTTCAATTCACCACCCCCTACTATACGTCCCAAATAATTCAAAGATGTTTTTCCAAATTCACATTTTGAGAGTTTAACATAAAGTTTTTCTCTTTTCAAAACATCTAGTGTCTACTTAACATGCTTTAAATGTTCTTCCCACGTTTTGTTGAATATAAGAATTTCATCCAGATATACAATAACAAAATCATCAAGAAAAGGTCTGAGTACATCATTCATTACTCTCATGAAAGTAGCAGGAGCATTATTTAAGCCGAAAGGCATAACCAGCCACTCATACAATCCCTGCTTTGTTTTGAAAGCAGTCTTCCATGCATCTTGCTCTGCAACTCTGACCTGATGATAGCCACTATGCAAGCCTAACTTGGAAAAATAAACAGCTTCTTTCAACTAATCTAATAGATCATCTATGCGAGGAAGGGGATAATGATTTTTTATCGTTATCTTATTCAGTCCTCAATAATCAATGCACATTCTCCACGAGCCATCTTTATTTTTCACCAAAACAATTAGAGACCCACATGGTGATGTGCTAGGTCTGATGAACCCCTTCTCGAGCAACTCCTGTACCTGCTTCTTGATTTCTGCATTCTCTAAAGCGAACAAACTGTACATTCCGATGTTAGGCAATGGAGCATCTTGCTTATAGTGAGTGCATAAAGACTTGCTTTTCTATACAGTGTTTGTCTTCCTCTATTTCCATTTATGTTTTCTTTTCTCCTTATTTTTGCTTGCAGTGGGTTGGGATGATCCCCCAACTTCTGGGTTCCCATTCTTACCTCTAGCTTCTAGATGCGTAGCCTGAACGGATACCTCATCTATGCTAGTGGGATTAAACATGAGGATAGTGTGCCTCATGTAGTTGTGTAGACCACCTATATACTTCAACAGAGTCTCATGTGAGTCTAAAGAAATTCCTAGAATCAAAGCTCTTTTCCTAAATTCTTGGGTGTAACCTTGTACACTTTGCCCTTTTAGTTGTCGAAGAGTTTGCCAGCTCATCATGGCTTGCTGCATGTAGGCTAGTGGATAGAATTTCTTTTTAAATGCAGAAACAAATTCACTCCAGACAGAAAGAATCTTACCATGTTTCTTCATGTCAGCTTGTTTCCTACCTTCCCACCATACCAAGGCAGTGCCTCCAAGGCATAGGCTGGCCAGCTGAATCTTACTCTTGTCTGAGTCAATGCTCTGCACTCTACAATAAACATCAATCTGTCTAATCCAATTATCTAGCTTCTCTACATTCAACTCTCCATCATATATTGGTAAATCAAAATAACATCTAATTTAATCAAAGATGCCTTCCTTTTATTTTCAGGGCTATTAGGAGGCGTGAGAAATTTTTCTTCTTTCCCTTTGCCTTTACAGTGGTCATGGAGGAGAGATTCTTCTACCCCTTTGTCTTGTTTGGAGCTTGATGAATCTTCATCTCTATGTTTCTTAAATTCCCTATACATTTCCTCCACCATGGATCTCAGAGTCATAAAACTATCCATGAACTAGGGGTCTGATTCCAAGGGATCTTCTTCTGACATTTTCCTCTTAGAATAGACTCTTCCAATTTCCGAGTTAGTTTCAGCCAATTCTCCTTCTCCTAATTTAAGCTTTGATCTAGTTAGAATTCAACAACAAAATCCAGCACCAGCTTGTCTAACCTTAGTAACCTAGGGCTTATCTAACCTTAGTAACCTAGGGCTCTGATACCACTTGATCTGGAATTTATCTAAGACAAAGAATTAAAGGTATTACAGACTCATGTGCATGGATGTGCCTATGTTACTTATGCAACAGATCGATAAGATTGCTAGAATGCATAGACACTGAGGAAATCAGAGAAAACATAACAATCAAACATGTAAACAAAACAAATTTAATAAGGAGTTCACCCAATGCTCCTAGGCTACGTCTCTTGGTCCAGCCTTTCAATGGAAGCCTCTCGATTATGTTTTCAAGCAGAGTTTTTACAATAGTGAGCTCGATTCGAGACTCACTTAAACAGAATAAAGTCAGTAGGAATAGAGTGCACAGACTCTCCTTACTGGAACTCGACCGCTGAGGGTCACAGTAGTATGACAAGCCTATGCTGAGGAGTTTGCTTGAACCTCTCAAGCCTTTAATGGAGTACACAGACTCTCTGACTCTCTCTAGCTCTGTATGGCTCGATGATGCCTTCAGATCAGCCCACTTCTACTCTATGTTCTCTGTTATTAGCTTCTTACGTCTTTGTGTGTGCCTCTCCTCTGCTTCTATTAGTTCATGGCTTTAAAGCCAGTCTGTTCTTTGACTGCTCGTTTCCACTTCCCGGCCTTTTGGTTTCCTTATCTCTGTCCATTTTAATTCCTCTGCTCTGTGCCATCATCAATGGGTAACGCCTCGCAGGGAGGAGGCCACATGTTTCCCAATGAACTGGGTGTTAAATTCCTTGAATGATTTTTGAATGGCTGTTAATTCCATTTGCCTCAAGATCGCCAGCGAATCATGAATCGTTTTCCAACTCATCATCCACGTCAGACTTCAAATCCCCTGTCATCTTGCTTTTTGACTTGTCAAATCCGGTCAGTCATCGGGACGCATCTCCATCGTAGATCTACGCCCCCTAGATCCTACGGTTGTCCTTCATATGGGCCAGACAAGTCACACGGTATTTACCCGTCTGATGCGGGCGGTTTTCTCTCTCATCTGCCAGACGCATGTCGCTCGATGTGTGGCATCGGGCGGGACTCAGTCAAAACTGCTTATCGCCTCGAAGCCTTCTGATATCCTGCTAGTTTGTGGAATCCCCCGCTACAGAACCAAAATTGTTACTTTTCTGTTTTTCATAGCGATTTCGGGTCCGGGCGCTTCGGGGCTTTCCTTCACTGAGGGGGATGCCCTGCGATATCAGAAACTACCCCTGTTTCGTGATTTGGCCTCCGGTTTAACTAGTTTGCGCCAATGCGCGTTACCATGGGCCAACGGTCTGCACGCTCGACCGAGGGTCCTCGTTGCTCCACTCTGGAAAAAATTGCAACTGTTACGAGGATTCCTTTTGATAGCTTGGATCTTTTCTAGGACTCGGATCTTTTAGCATAATTTGAAATACTCATGAAAACTTAGAGAGTTTTTAGGAGCCAATTTGGATCACATGTTGTCAATCACACACATTGTTAGACATTCTAAAACAACATTTAATTGTCAATCGGGATCATGATCTTGCATTCACAGAGTATCAAGGGGTTTCAGTGATAACAAACAACCGTTGTTAAAATACAAGCAATTTTATAATTATATGTAATCAGTCATTCAATCATGCAATAGGCACACAACAAGGATAAAAGGCATTTACAATCACCATTCCTACTCTCGTGGAGCCGTTAACCATCAACTAACACATCCTATCATAACTTTAGTGATCAAGTAGCGAGCAAAGTCAATCAATCAATCAATTAGCCAATCATTGACTCGGAACTACGTAACAAAATCCCTTCACTTGAATTTTGTTAGCACTCTGTAATTTCTTAAGGTTGTAAAAGAAATTGCAAAGGTAACCACAAAACCACTTTTAAGTCTAGAAGCTAACCATTCTAAACTCAGAGAGGGATCTCTCAATCATATTTAGCTTTGTTTCCTTTGTGATTTTAGGCTAGATGTGAAAGTTTAGGGTTTGGTTTTTTAAAATAGTTTGTTTGGAACAGCAAGCAAATCCATTGGGAAATGGAGTCAAATGAGCCTAGGAGTGATCAATTTGTAGAAATATCAAGCTTAAGTGTAGCAAGGAAGGGTAGGCATACTAATGGATCCTTGTAGTTTGTGAAATGGAGAAGGAGGAATGGATGAAGATTCACTTTAAATATAGAGCATTGTTACCTGAATTCTATATTTAAACTTCAGTGGAAAACATTGATATTGTTTTAAGCCAGAACAGAGTGTTTTGAAACAAATTCTGAATGTAATCTTCGTTAAAACAATACAGAACAGAAAGACATATGAAAAAAAGATTAAAAATAGATTACAGTAAGAAGCACTTCACCACATAGATATGACACAGGAATCCTGAAACAACTTGTCTTGTATTAATGCAAAACGTCACTTGAACTCAGTGAACAACTTTATAATAGATGGTAATCTTTCTCAATACAAATCCCAATATTAATACTTCGAATTTTGAAGTATTTATACAAAAATTCTATATAAATATCAAGATATATTACAAAATATCTCAAACTATTTTTACAAAGATAGAACACAAATATAGGCAATATAGAACTGATGAAGTTGTTGGCACCAATTTCCTGGATTGTTGATGATGACTGGATCTAAAAATAGAGGCTTTGATGTTGATTTCCTTCTGGAGGCTTGATAATTGTTTACCCTAGTAACTCACACCATTTTGTCCATTTATCCTCATCTGGAAGTTTAAAATTAATTGACTTTCGATAAGTCTCATCTACTTCTGTGTATTTCTCAAAGGTAGGCTTACCAAGAAACAAATGATGGATTTCATGTTTAATTAGTAGGTCGTAATTGAGGCCTTCCATGAATGCTTTTATTTTAATTGTACCCTTAATCTTAGCAAATTTTGACGTGTCTTTAGCAATGGAGTACATCTGCTGATAATATTCAAGCTTGACCAATGTATCTCCCATTCCTTCTAGACCAGGGAGACCTTCCTGATGTAATATATTAAATTTCTTATGAAACCTGTATATGATAGTCTCTAGACCATTGCATTTTCTCTCTAATTGCAACATTAAGTTTCTCTTAGTGAGAACCTTTCTCACTTCCAGGATGGTGTCTATTATGTCCTCTATATCTAGCTCTTCCAATTGTTCTCTGGATTTTGAATTTAAAAACCTTATCAAAGAAGTGGTATCACTGGGATTAGTGTGAAGTTCCCTTTTCACATATTTTAAGAGTCTCTTTGATATCTACACCAATTCATCTTATTCAAATATGATCCCAATGGATGGTGATATGCTTGTGATGGCCCCATTTATCTCCAGCCATGTGTTCTCTTTTGCTTATGCAATGGTGTTAGCCATAATGGATTGCTTTTCTAGATATTCTATCCTTTGTGTGAGCTTGTGTGTTTTTTGTAACTCTGCTAGATAGATAGTATTCACTTTAATTTTTTGTTCTTTCCAATTGTTCAGTTTTGTAGTTAACTTCTCAATCTCTTGGTCTTTAATGGGCATGTTTTCCATTGTGTTGGCTAAGTCTAATGGTGTTTTGTTAAACTTTCCTTCTGTTGTTGTAACTTCTTTAAAGTTTTCACTGATGTTGATGCCTCTATTGTTGATGTACCTATCACTGGAATCACAACCAAATGGATGGCCTGCACTAAAACTACTTGTTGTTCTTTTTCTTTTAGGAGTATTTCCATTTCTTTCTCCATCTTAGCAATTTGATTGTTCTGTTCAATAATAATTTTGAACATATTCTCTTCTTTTTTCATGTTCTCCACATTCCTTAGTCTATGGATCTTCACTGGAGGGAAGCCTAAGTTGTTTTCTCAATGCTGCTATGTCTGCATTTTTACTCCTTATTATCTCCTCAGCTCTTGTTCTTTCTGGCCAGGGAAGTCCAACGAATGACTAATTAAGGGTTCCCTTGACTGTCTAACTTTTGTAGATGAAAACAAAACTTGTTCGGTTGACAATAAAGAAACAAATACACCAAGACAGATGTACACTTGAAGACTCCTTCAATTTAAAATTTCATGAATTGTTCATGAATGATTTCTGCTAAAAATTCACTATAACAAAAGATGGTAGGAGGCTTTTCACCTTTGGAAAACATAGAAAGAAAAGCTAGGATGATTTCACTAGCCCATTGGTCATAATGGTATCCTAATATGCATGAAAATATTGAAATTGTCTATTTGGTCATCTCAAGGAACATAGAAGCAGGATAAGGAGGGTTTGTTTTGGGAAATTGGCCATATTCTAGTAAGAAAGCTTCAAATATCTTGGCTCTCTAGGGGAAATTCAGCTTATTGTACATTTCCATGAGGAAATATGGGTGAAAAGGCTGCAAGTGATTATGATTTTTGATTTGGAGCATCTCTGAGATTGAATTACCATTAATGGCAAAAACAATTTCACCATTTTGGGCCACTGCTATTCTCTTACTAGGAATGTATCGAAATTGACACTAGGTTACAAATTCTAGGAAATAATAGGTCTGGGGAAAAATAAATAGGTGCGGGAGGGAGTCCCGTAGACCCAAATCATCGTTGAGGTCAAGGTAATTCTGTTTGACCCAACTATGAAGTTCGTAAAGATCGAACTCATAATTGGTCTTTGCAACTGGGTATAAATGGTCGATTAGTGCTTGATGGTCCAAATTAATAGGTGGATGTAACATTGGGTTTTCATTGGATGTTTTGGATTTTCCACTAGGTGCCATACTAAAATATAAAAATGAGACAGAAAAGATAACGGTTACCCAGGAAAAACAAATTGGTCACTATGTATTTTGTTGCCGTGACATGTACCTCACTGAAGTAAGGGTTGTATAAATTCTACAGCAGCTGACTGGATAACTAAGTGGAAGGAGGTGTAGTTGAGTCACCGCAAAAAACCTTTATCATGAACAGAAAAAGAAAGGGGGACCACCTGAGCAAATTTCTAGCTTTTATAGGGCAACCATATCTTCTTGTTACATTTGGCCCGTTATGGAGCGGGTCTGTTACATACAGGAACATTCCAATTATGAACTGTTAGATTTAACAGGAAGAAGAAACAAACGGGAGCGGGGAGCACAGGTGGCAGAATGGGAGTGGAAGGGATGTTGATTCGTGGTGGGATAGGATTAGATGAGAGGTGATTATGTGGCGGGGTGTGATGGAATGGTAGGAAATGGTGGTGTGGGCGGTCAAGGGTAATGGAAAGCGGATTAGGGGGAAGCCCGGAGGGGGGTAATGGCGGTAAATGGTTTTACAGGTGGGGCAGGGGGGGTTGTTGATGAGGGGATACCACGTAGCAAAGGAGGGATAGTGGAGACTGCCTCCACGAACCCCCGTTGGATAACCTTCAGAAGTGCTGGGGGGTGGAAATGATCCCCTGTCGTTGATCCAGGCAGGGTGGATCGCGACCATTGATAGATGTGCCCACCTTATTACAAACTGACAAGCGGTCTTGTCGTTTTTCAACTTTATTACAAAATCAAACCTTTAGCACAAAGCACCTTATTACAGTTTGGTAACCGCTATTTAAATAACTCAGTTAATTAATCTAACTATGATTAATTAATTCTAATGGTGCATTTTAACTTGCAAGCCTTTTTTCATTTTTTCTAAGGTTTTTAAATCCTTTTTTCTCATTTTTTTATCAACTAACCAAGCTTAAACAATTTGGTTAATCCATTTTATTCTACTTATCCTACTTCAACCACGATTACACTGTGTGGTTGATTTATTCACTAATCTAGACTAATTTTATTTAATTCATTCTAACCACATTTAAATAGTGTGATTAGAATCACTAATCTACTTCTCAATTTGATGTGGCATTTAAACAAGTTTCACACTTCATTGAAAATCTCTGAAGTGTTATTGATGCATTTTTTATTTTTTGAGTGGCATTTAGACTTGCTCACTTTCATACATATTTTTTGTGGGGTTTCTTCATTCTTTTCTTTTTTTCTGATATTTTTTTTATTCTTTTCATATATATATATATATATATATATATATATAGATACCCTCTTTTGTTTTTCTAATTTTTCTTTGGAAATAAATATACATGATGGAAGATTATTTACAATCAGTTAATATACAAAATTATAGCTACAATCAAGTCATCCTATGAAATATAGGACCCTAAGAGTGGCTCCAATAGGGATGGCACCTCCTCGTGAGGTGTTAAGAATGTTGTAGATCAGTAACCTTGATCCATTGGGCATGTTGTATTTATTCTGCAACTAAATCTACTCCATATAATGTTATTTACCAATATAAGCAACAAATCACCAAAAGCTTAAGGCCTTCTCTCTCGGCTTCAACTTGTGATGTGAGCCACCCTCACCCTTGCAATAGAATAGTAAAATGGCATATATACAATGGATCTAAAATGAAATTGATTTAACTTTGAAGAAAATGGTGTTTAAGAAGTCTATCATTAACAGGTCCACTAGGTAGTGCTTCTTCATTCAAATCGTTCAAGAAAAATGCATTATTGCCTCTGAAAGCTTCAATTTTATATAGCCCTTTCCACAAGCTGTCAAACTTACCATGTTTACCCTTGTCTTCATTCCTTGAATCCCATTTTAACACCAGGTCACCTAACTGGAAGTCATCTGCTTTTGTTCTTCTATCATAGATCTTTTTGATGTTGTCTTGAATAAGTTGATTTTTGTTATAAAATTCTTCCTTGGACTGTTGCAATTGTATAGTATGGTTGATTCTTCTATGTAGTTCATTGGTTTCCACTTGTGACTCCTGTAACAATTTCAACACATGTACTCCTAGAGAATCAGGAAAAACAACATCAACTCCATATACTATTTGGAATGGAGACATTCCAATAGACTTTTTAGTGCTAATTTGATCAGCCCATAGAGCATTGATCAACTTTTTATGCTAGGATTTTTTATTCTCCTGTAATAGATTTTTAATGATGTTGACTAAACTCTTGTCGGAGGACTCAGTTATCTCATTTCCTTGTGGGTAATAGGCAGTTGAGTGTCCTAATATTATGTCGTATTTGTTACAAAAATCAACCATTTTCTTTGACTTAAAGGCAACATCATTGTCAATGATAATCTTATGGGGGGCATCCAAACCTAGACAGAATGTTACCTTCTAAAAGTTGGATAATAACAGTATATGTGGCTTGCCTTGTTGGGATAGCCTCAATCCACTTAGTAAAGTATTTAGTGGTTGTTAAGATCCATCTATGTTGGCCCGAGGAGCTAATATGATTTCACCAATGAAATCCAAACCCCACTCCTGAAAAGGAGTTTAAACTAAAATGGGTTTCAATGGTAAAGGCAAAATATTTTTCTTACCTTCAAAGATTTGACACTAGTGGCAAGTGGTGACTTTCTTATGTAGGTCTGCAAACAAGGTGGGCTAGTAAAAACCAACCCTTAGGATCTTGTTGGTTGTGGTTTTCCAATACAACTGGCCTCCACAATCTCCTTAATGAAACTCTTTCATGACCTTGTCTACTTCATCTTTCAGTAAAGAGTTTAGTAAAATACCTCCAAAATCTTTCCAATATACATTATGATCTAAAATACAAAATTTCATAGCTTTCAGTTTAAGAAACCTAGCTTTTGTTTTGGTTAAACCAAGAGGATCTTGTAAGTTTTACAATACAAAGATAATGTCTACATACCATGGTGAAGTAGCAAAGGCTTCTAATACTTGTGGAGTCGCCAGCTCTTCCTATTCATCCAATGCAGCAATATAATTGATATCCAGTGCATGAAAATTGGATTCAACCATTATTTTTTCTAGTACTTGACCTTTTATGAGCTTGGTTGGTTTGATTTTAATGGCATACTCTAGGATCACAGCAATCCATTTCCCTCTTTTTCCATTTAGGTCAGTCTGTGTTGGAATATCTTTTACCACAACACTTGGGACAAATGCAATGATATGTGAATGTAGGATGTATACTCTAAAATATTGTAATGCCTTCACCGAAGAAAAGGCTTATTTCTACATGATGTTGTAATTAAGAGATGCATCCCTCATAGCTCTACTAAAAAAAATCTATGGGTTGTTCATAGCCTTCACTGTTTTTCAGCAATAAAACAGCTGCAACAGTATGCTCAGATGCAAAACAAAAAAACAAAAAAATCATTTGTAAAGTCACGGGTTATCAAAACAGGAGTAGTAGTTAAAGCTAACTTTACTTCACTAAAGGATTTCTTGGCTTCAGTGTTCCCTTTTATTTCCATGTCTTTCTTTGGACCTTAAAATTTCAGCCAAGTTAAGAATAAATATTCTAAGAAAATTTATCTTACCAATGAAGGATTGAACTTATTTCTTGTTTCTAGGAGGGTAAATTTTCAATATGGCTTCGAATCAATTAGGATCAATTCTAATACCTTCTTTAGAAATGATATGACCTAGTATTTTTCCCTCCTCTAAACCGAAAAGAGTTTTCTTAGGGTTTTTAGGAGATACCATATTTTTTGCACTTTTCAAAAACTCGTCCTAAATGCAAGGTGTTCTTCACTTATCTTTGAAAACATAGTTATATCATCTAGGTAAGTCACAATAACTCTGTCAATTTCATCAGAAAAGGCTATGTACATTGCTCTATGGAACGTGGCCCCAACATTCATAAGGCCAAAGGGCATTTTTACATACATAAAAGTGCTCCAAGGTGTAGTGAATGTTGTTTTGTGTTGGTCATCAAGATGAACCAGAACCTGATTGTATCCTGAAAAACCATCCAGCAATGAGATTCTACTGGAGCCAACTACCCTTTGTAGGATATGGTCCATTTTAGGAAGGGGATAGTTATCTTTTTTAGAAACCTTGTTAAGATTTCTAAAATCTACACAAAGCCTAATTTCACATGTTTTCTTCCTAGTAGGTACAATATTTGAGACCAATTTCGGAAATTTAAGAGGTACAATGATCTTTTCATCGAAAAGTTTCTTGACTTCCTTTTCTATCAAAGGCAGTAAAATTGTGTTTATTCTTCTCAATTTATGTTTAAAATGCTTTTGATCTTCCCTAATGGGCATGGTGTGTTGAATGATACTTGTATCATAACATTTTAAGTATTCATAGCTCCAGGAAAACACATCAGTGAATTTGTTAAAAAGATCAATGTATTTTTGTTTTTCTTTAGGAGGTATGGACTTGGATAGTTTGACAATTTTGGGGTCCTTTGCAGTTCCTATGTTATAATCCTCTACATCAACTCCTACAGGTTCTATTTTTAGCTTCTTGGCTACATCATCAAAGTCAAACATATCTTCCAATGGTACCAATCCTCTCGGTAACACATTGACCTTTAATTGCAGAACCTCACCTTCTTTATTATCATCAATTTCATTAACCATTATTTCTTTTTCATTTTCATTTTCAGCTATATCATTTTCTATATTAATGTTTACAAACTCAAATTCATATTTCATTTGTAAAATGTTTTCTATTTGTTTAGAATTACTGAAAACCTGCCGATATCTTACAGTATCAAGAACAATTGGCCTGTGTTTCACTTCCACCACATATTTCTTATTGGAATGAAAAGGTATTTTGCAAGCGCTGGTTGAAACAGCCAAGGCATCAACTAAAATATTTTTGCCTCTAGGATCAACAGACAAATCATATTCAGAAAAGAATTACAAAAAATCCAAAACTTCATTTCTGTAGGCTCTCAGTCTAGGGTGTTTAGTAGCATATTCGGCCTTAATTTGATTTATTATTAGCTCAGAATCCATGTGCACATAAATTTGTTTTGCCCCTAATCTCTTTAAAATTTTCATCCCTAGGATCAGTGCTTCATATTCAACTATGTTATTAGTGCACTAAAAATTTAGTTTGTAACCATGGCCCTTAGCCATATTTATGGATGAATTTACAATGAAAACCCCTGCCCCTGATCCATCCTTACTTACAGCCCCATCAAAATTCATATTCCAAAGAGCCTCTCCCTCTATGTATTTTTCTTCAGTATCCAATTTTATTTCCTTTGTATCATTGTTTTCAGCTTCTAAGGGTGAAACTTCATTTTATACACATTCATTATTATACAAAATAAATGAATCCATGTTTGAATGTACTGAATACCGGGGGTAATTGTTGGGTTTGTCTTTACTACTAACCATGTACTTCATTAGTGTTTCCCTGTATAATCTTCTTGGCTGACAAAACACTGGAATTATAGCATAAGTCATATCCATTTACAAAGTCCCTTGTAATTTTTCTACCTGGGATATAGAGAGCAACATTCCATACTTAGGAGGTATGTCTGCTACCACAATTTCCATTACCGGGCTCTTTGTTGGTAGTTCGACTAGAGTAACACATAAATCTTTAATTAATCCTAAGAATCTAACTATACGTGAATCAAATGAATATAATTCTTTGTAAGGCTTGGTTATGTCTAAGCCTAGTTTCTCCATAATAGCTCTAGGCATCAGATTATGTGAGGCTCCAGAATCAAGCATAGCATTGTGTAGAATTGTATCATGAATGTTTAAGCTAATGTAGAAAGGGGATACACTGTCATCCTGAGATTTTCCTTCGACCTTAGGCCTAAACAATAACTAATTTCGGTCATCAGCCAAATTGATTATGTCAGTACCTTCCCCTATTTTCAAGGCTTTTATAACTTGTGATATATATGCATTTTTATTGGTTAATTCAATGAGAGGAATGGAAATTTTTACTTTAGCCAGTTCATTTTCAATGCTAAAAGATGTAGGAGGTTTTTCTATTTCTTTAGTGGTTTCATCCGGTTTCTTAGAGTTTCCTTCTAAGAATCATCTTTAGGCTGACTAGTAGAAGGGGTATCATTTTGGGTCCTTTTGGGAGGAGTTTCAGGAGTCCTTTTGGGAGGAGTTTCAGGAGTCTTTTTTGGAGGAATGTCAGCAGTCTTTTTACTCCTCAAGTTATATTGTCTATGCACTTCCATAATTGCGTTCTGATATCCTTGTTTGTAGTCTTCAGAGTCTAATGGAATGGTTTCTGGTTGTGAGAGTAGGAAAATGTCTTGATCTTCCTTAGTCAAGAAAATGTGGTAAACTTTCTCTTCCTCAAACAAATTTATTTGATTTTCCTCAAGATATTCAAGTATTTCAGCTTCCTCATCTACATATTTTTCTTGAAATGGAGGTATAATCGGTTGTTAATCATTTTGGCCTCTCTACTCTCTTTGTTTAATCTAAGGCTAGTTTTTCCTGAAATTTGGATTTCTAATTGGGGAACCACCTTGGTTTTCCCTTGGAGGGGTTCTATCAACTATAGAAATTATCTCCATCATTTTCTCCATTGTTCTTACTAAAGTGTCCAACTTAACATCAGAGAAAGAAGAGGAAAGTTCCTCTTTTATAGTAACTCTCCTTTCAGCTTTCATTCTAGATCTCTTTGCTAATAGATTAGCTTCAACACTAACTGCATTTCTTTGCATTTCCTCCAGGGTTGCAGGGCTCCTTTATCTTAATTGATAAGAGATATCAGGGTCAAAACCATCTGGGAATTTAATCAGGGCTAACCCCGGAGGAGGTTGTATTGTTGTATGCATAGAGTTATAGATATTGTTAAATCTTGTACAATAATCTTGGACTAATTCACCTAGGGCTCCTTTGATACTTTCATACTCTATTAAAATTTGTAGAGGGTTCTTTTTCACTTCCCAGCTTCTGAGGAAAGTGTCTTGAAATTGAGCATGGTCCAGGAAAGAGTTAGTTGGTAACCCTTTAAACCATTTTTTAACCTCACCAGTGAGACTTTAAGCAAACAATCTCATTTTACATGAGCATCATCTATCTCTTGGAGGTCTAAGCAGTCATTCATTTTATCAATATGTTGTTGAGCAGTTCTATCAAATTGAGGAATCCTACTATGGTAATCTTGAGGCATTGCATTGAGTTGTGGAGGTAGGACCAAGGGGGCATATCGAGCTGCCATGATTGGTCTTTGAGATGAAGATGGGATTACAATAGGTGTGGGTATAGAAGGTATGAAAGGGGGTATAATTACACTTTGTTGTGTTGAATAGAAGGAATTTGTATAGGAATAGAAACAACGGGTAATTCTAAAGGGACAGAAATATTAGGAATAAAAGGATTTTTATGAACAATAGGTATTTCAAATGGAACAGAAAAACTAGGCGGAATTACTAGAGGAGTTGGGGGTGAAGCAATGGAAGAAGAATGTGAGGATTTAGGTGATTCAAGAGTTTTTTGTACAGCTTGATCTATTTCAGACACCAACACTTTAAGTTTGTTAAATTGTTTAATGACATCATCTTCAGAGTTTGATTTCAGAGTTCTATGTTTTGAAGTGTAAGGTTTTAAAATGTTTTCGTCAAAAACAATTTCAGCTACAAAACTATCAGATTTAGTTCAAAAGAGACTATTTTCAAATGGTAAATCAAATTCTATGTCTTCCACTATTTCAAAACCTTCATGCATAGAATTAACCCTAGGGAGAGGATTATTACTTGCCTGACTCTTAGCTAAACTTTTTTTTTAAGGATTTTTTCTGGATTATCTACAATTTCGGTGGATTTGGATCTAGATTAGCTCTAGTATAAATTCTTTTAGGATCCAGATCTACTAGTAAGTATTCACAGATAAGATATATACAACTAGTGAAGTGGAACAAAACAAAAATCAAAATCAATTTTTAAGCCACAAAACCTAGAAATAACTTTAAGTACTGAAACAAAAATTTACAAGGGAAATACAAATCAAATTTGTTCGCTCCCCAGTATGGTTGTCGGGATGTTATCACTCCGTAATTTCTTAAGGTTGTAAAATAAACTGCAAAGGTAACCACACAACCACTTTTAAGTTTAGAATCTAGCCCTCATAAACTTAGAGAGGGATCTTTCTGTCAGATTTAGCTTTGTTTGCTTTGTGATTTTAGGCTATATGTGAAATTTCAAGGTTTGGTTATTTAAAATAGTTTGGTTGGAACAACAAGGAAAGCCATTGGGAAATGGAGTCAAAGGAGCCTAGGAGTGATCAATTTGCAGAAATATCAAGTTTAAGTCTAGCACGGCAAGGTAGGCATACTACTAGATCCTTTTAGTTTGTGAAATGGAGAGGAAGGAACATATTAAGATTCACTTTAAATATAGAGCATTGTTGCCTGAATTCTATATTTAAACTTCAGTGCAAAACATTGATATTGTTTTAGGCCAGAACAGAGTGTTTTGAAACAAATTTTGAATTTAATCTTCTTTAAAATAATACAGAACAGAGCGACATATGAAAAACAGAGAAAAAACATATTACAGTAAGAAGCACTTCACCACATAGATATGACATGGGAATCCTCAAACAACTTGTCTTGTATTAATGCAAAAGGTCACTTGAGCTCAGTGAACAACTTTACAATAGATGGTAGTCTTTCTCGAATCCCAACACTGATACTTCAAATTCTGAAGTATTTATACAAAAATTCTATCTAAAAATATTGATATAAAATATCAAGATCTATTACAAAATATCTCAAATTGTTTTTACAAAGATAGAACAAAAATATAGGCAATCTAGAATGGCTGAAGTTGCTGGCCATATTTTCCTGGGTTGCTCGTGATGACTGGATCTGAAAATTAGAGGCTTTGCTGTTGATTTCCTTTTGGAGGCTCGATGATTTTTTACCCCAGTAACTCACAACATTTTGTCCATTTATCCTCATCTGGAAGTTTAAACTTAATTAAATTTCGATAAGTATCGTCTACCTTTGCGTATTTCTCAAAGGTAGGCTTACTAAGAAACAAATGAATGATTTCATGTTTAATTAGCAAGTCATAATTAAGGCCTTCCATGAATGCTTTTCCTGTAATTGTACCCTTAATTTTAGAAAATTTTGACTTGTCTCTAGCAATGCAGTACAGTTTATGTTGATGATCTTCAAGGTTGACAAATGTATCTCCCATTACTTCTAGACCAGGGAGACCTTTCTAATGTAATATATTAAATTTATTATGAAACATCTATATGATAGTCTCCAGACCATTGCATTTTCTCTCTAATTGCAGCATCAAGTTTCTCTTAGTGGGAATCTTTCTCGCTTCCAGGATGGTGTCTGTTTTGTCCTCTATATCTAGCTCTTCTAATTCTTCTCTATATTTTGAATTTAAAAACCTTATCAGAGCAGTGGCATCACTGGGTCTGGTGCCAAGGTCCCTTTTCACATCTATTAAGAGTCTCTTTGATTTATGCACCAATTCATCTTATTCAAAGATGATCTTAATGGATGGTCATATCTTTATGATGGCCTCATTTATCTCCAGCCGTTTGTTCTCTTTAGCTTGTGCAATGGTGATGGTCATAATGGATAAGTTTTCTAGATATTCTATCCTTTGTATGAGCTTGTGTGTTTTTTGTAACTCTGCTAGATAGACAGTATCCACTTTAATTCTTTGTTCTTGCCAATTGTTCATTTTTGCAGTCAACTTCTCAATCTCTTGGTCTTTAATGGACATGTTTTCCATTGCTTTGGCTAAGTCTGATGGTGTGTTGTTGGACTGTCCTTCTGCTATTGTAACTGTTGTTGAAGTTGTTGCTGATGTTGATGCCTCTGTTTTCGATGTACCCATCATTGGAATCATAGCCAAAGGGATGGCCTGCACTGAAACTGCTTGTTGTTCTTTTTCTTTTAGGAGTATTTCCATTTCTTTCTCCATCTTATAAATTTGATTGTTCTATTCAATAATAATTTTGAACAGATTCTCTTTTTGTTGTTCTTGTTCTCCATACTCCTTAGTTTGTGGATCTTCAGTGGAGGGGAGCTTAAGTTGTTTTCTCAATGTTGCTACGTCTGCATTTTTACTCCTTATAATCTCCTTAATTGTTGTTCTTTCTGACTAGGGAGGTCCACTAAATGACAGATTGGGGGTTCCTTGACTGTCTAACTTCTGTAGATGAAAAGAAAACTTGTTTGATTGATAATAAAGAAACAAATACACCAAGACATATGTATACTTGAAGACTCCTTCAATTGAAAATTTCATGAATTGTTCCTAAATACTTTCTGCTAAAAATCACTATAAGAGAAGATGGTAGGAGGCTTTTCACCTTTGGAAAACACAGAAAGAAAGGCTAGGATGATTTCATCAACCCATTGGTCAGAATGGTATCCTGGTAGGCATGAAACTATTGAAATTATATGTTTGGTCATCTCAGGGAACATAGAAGCAGGATAAGGAGGGTTTGTTTTGGGAAATTGGGCATTTTCTAGTAAAAGTCTCAAATATCTTGGCTCTCTGGGGGAAATTGAGCTTATTGTACATTTCCATGAGGAAATTTGTGTGAAAAGGCTACATATGATTAGGATTTTGGATTTGGAGCATCTCTGAGATTGAATGACCATTAATGGAAAAAAGGATTTCACCATTTTGGGCCACTACTATTCTCTGACTCGGAATGTATCGAAATTGACACCAAGTTACAAATTCTATGAAATAATAGGTCTGGGGAAAAATAAATTGGGGCAGGAGGGAGTCCCATAATCCCAAATCATCGTTGAGGTTAAGGTAATTCTGTTTGAGCCAACTGTGAAGTTCGTAAAGATCAAATTGACAGTTGGTCTCTACAACTGGGTATAAATGGTCGACTGGGGGTTGATGGTCCAAATCAATAGGTGGAGGTAATAGTGGGTTTTCATTGGATGCTTTCGATTTTCCCTTAGGTGCCATACTAAAACAATAAAAATGAGACAGAAAAGATAATGGTTACCTGGAAAAAACAAATTGGTCACTGTGTATTTTGCTATCGTGATAGGTACTTGACCAAAGGAAGGGTTGTATAAATTTTGTAGTTGTTGACTAGATAAATAGGTGGAACAAGGTGACAGTCAAATCACCGCAACAGACCTTTATCATGAACAAAAAAATAAAGGGGGGCCACCTGCGCAAATTTCTATCTTTTATAGGGCAAATGTATGTTTTCGTTGCATTTGGCCCGTTATGGAGCGGGTATGTGACATACGAGAACGTTCCAATTATTAACGGTTGGATTTAACGAGAAGAAGCAATGGATGGGAGCGGGGAGGGAAAGTGGCATGATGGGAGTGGAAGGGATGTTGATTCATGGCGAGATAGGATTAGACAGGAGGTGATTATGTGGCGGGGTATGATGGAACAGTGGGAAACGGTCGTGTGGGCGGTCAAGGGTAGTGGAAAGCGGATTAGGGGGAAGCCTGGAGGGGGTAGCGGTGGTAAATATTTTTTGCAAGGGGGGGGGGGAAGCCACGTAGCAAAGGCGAGATAGTGGAGACCGACTCCTTAGACCCCCCCTGTTGGATAACCTTCGGAAGTGCTGAGGGCGGCAAAAATGATCCCCTGTCGTTGATCTAGGCGGGGTAGATCACAACCATTGAAATATGTGCCCACCTTATTACAAATCGAGAAACGGTCTTATCGTTTTTCAACTTTATTACAAAATCAATGCTCTAGTGCAAAGCAACTTATTACAATGTGGTAACCGCGATTTAAATAATGTGATTAATTAATCTAACTATGATTAATTAATTCCAATGGTGTATTTTAACTTGCAAGCCTTTTTTCATTTTTTTTAAGGTTTTTAATCCTTATTTGTCATTTGTTTATTAACTAACCAAGCTTAAACAATTTGGTTAATCCATTTTATTCTACTTAATCTACTTCAGCCACGATTACACTGTGTGGTTGATTTATTCACTAATCTAGACTAATTTTATTTAATTCATTCTAACCATGTTTAAATAGTGTGATTAGAATAACTAACCTACTTCTCAATTTGATGTGGCATTTAAACAAGCACTTCATTGAAAATCTCTAAAGTGTTATTGATGCATTTTTAATTTTTTTAGTGGCATTTAGACTTGCTCACTTTCACACACACACACACAGATATATACCATCTTTTGTTTTTCTTTTGGTTTTTCTATTTTTTCTTTGGAAATAAATTTGCATGATGGAAGATTATTTACAATAATTTAATATACAAAATTACAGCTAGAATCAAGTCATCTTATGAAATATAGGACCCTAACACCTGTGACGAGGCCCAACCAGTCCAAGTATTGAACCTAGATGCTCAGATACCACTTTATAACGTAACCGGTCTCTCGAATTACCTTGAGGGAATGGAGTAAGCTTCCTAGGAAAACTTCCTTCCCACGGACATGAATTACGATGCACTATATATATATTATAAAGGCTCCCCCAGACATTCCCCCCTCCTCTAGGATCTGAATTTTCACAAGCCACACCAACCATGCCTTGGGCCTCACCTGAAAACATACCATACATTGTTGACATATGGCCCATTGGCACCCGGTATGCTTCCCCCATTGGACACATGTCCACTAGGAGGTCATGCCAGTATTGCTTCCACGCAAAGGGAACGATGACCCATTCGCTATTGTTTTTGTACTAGATCTTAACAAGTGGTCAGACTTGTAAGCCTGAGACATCTTCAAGAACTTATTCCGCCTCATTATCGGGTTCCAACCTTGTGGGTTTTTGGGGTGGTTCCTCCTCCCAACAACCATCCCTCACCATGCAGTGTGGTTAATCGAAGAACCTCTATCATTGACTTTGACAGAACCTTGGTGCTCCATTGCCGTTAAGTCCTCGACTTGTCACTTCAAATCCCCTTCTGGCTCTCCACTCTACGATATCTACTCTGTCATCCTAACCAATCCCATGAAGGAGACTATCATTCTGACCAATATCCCGAAAGGAATATCCTTCCACCAATCGATCGTCTTCCTTGACTGAGGTCTTGTCCGTTTTGTGGATAATATTTGCTCAATGTTTCCTATAAGTTCACGACCTCTTACTCTGAAGTTGCAACAATATTTATGGTTCCTTCCCGCCATGAATCATTCGAAGGCTTCTGGCCTCGCACCAATTCCTTAGCAGTAGAACTTGGCAACCCTCCCAGTTTTCAACCCTGCTACCACACAAGATCTCCTAAACGAACCTTAACATATGCGACTCTCCCTTGTGAGTCTGGTAGACCTCCAGACAAGATTTACAGATCCATGGCAACGTGCTTGGTCACCTAGGGCAATTTTCGATGTTATCCCTCTCGAACTTGAGTGATTGATCCTCCAATGAGTCCTTGGCCTGTGGGTCTTCCCATTCCATGAGGAAGGAAAGCCACCAAGGGAGGCGTAGGCGCTCTTGCATGGATTACCTAACACGAGCTCGACGAAGACTCCAGATAGGGCTCAAGCCTCTCCTACTAGAGGAAGACACTGCCAAACCTTGTGTTGGCCTACACACATATCTACAATGAACCTTCAATCTTTCAGGCCCCTCAACCATCAGTTTATGGTTTCAACAATAGGCATACATTCTTTCTAAAAACGCAAGGTTTGAGGCCATTTATGTAAAGTTGGTCTCTCATTGGATGCCAGGGAAATCTCCCTTGGACGTTAAATATGCTCATCGAGCAACATAGTGATTTACAACGTGACCACAGGTGGCTCACAAGTGAATGTGGACGTTGCCATGCAGGAGGTCTCTCTCCTTGTAATCTTATAGTAATAAAAAGGGGTTACATAGCCCATTATTCTTTACACAATCATCAAACCTATTATGTCCCAATGCTAAATTATGAGTTAGTCTTATTAATCTTAAATAACATATAGATTACATACATTTATGCATCACATGGTTCATGCGTAACGATTAGCAGTTCATAATGCATTCTCATTTCCCACTTTATCAAGCATGCACGCACATATTCCACACAGACACACTCAAAGATGTAGTCATTTAACACATCACCGATGGAATATAAATTATAAGAACGCTTCTAGCATTATCAAGTGGTCCTCACATTCAAATCATTATCTATAGCACAGTAACAACATTCATCATACATTGTATAAAATGCACAGTTACTTATCTTGAAGAGGACTGGGCAACTGAGCCTAAGACGAGGACTCTCTGCCCAACCTTAGATAACTCCAGCCACAATTACTTGCAGTCGTCACCCCCGAGCCAGGTTCCAGAGTCGTGGAAGAGTGTGTGCTTTAGGGACTAACACACTAATCAGTTACTAGATTCTAGGACTCTAGAAGACTTCCTTCCTCAATTCCAACCAACTGAAAACTTCTTGCTTAGTCGACATTGGGAGTCTAGAGGTGTCAAACCTCACCCCAAGCATTCTCATAGTGATTCACCCCCTTCCTAGGAGTCCATAATCCATTGTTCCATCCGGGAATTAACCACTAGTCATCATTTTGGTCTTCAACAACTTCCACTTCAAGATGGCCTCTACCCAAGTTGTTACAAGGCTCCAGAGTTTGCTATCTCAACTCACAGCCTCCAAGGGACCTAAGTTTCTATGGGTTCCAGAGATTTTATCCCAACCCAAAGCCTATGGGGACCCAAGCTATTACAGGGCTCAAGACACCTTTGTATCAACCCACAGCCTCTAGGGACCCAAACTGTTACAAGGCTTTAGAGATTCCATCTCAACCCATAGCCTCCTGGGACCCCAAGTCATTACAGGGCCACAAAGACTAGTAGCCCAACCCATAGCCTCCAGGGATCAAGATCCAATCCCCTTCGCTTATCTTCTCTTCTCTCAGTGTCGCCTGCAAAGAACTCCTTCTCCAATCGCGCACATCCTACTCTATATTCCCCCTCCCCCCTTTCTGCGTCCTCCTTTTTTCCTCGGTTTTCTTTCTCAGTTGTTTTTATTGTTTCATCCTTCTTCTTCTTTTTGTAGTGCACCATATCATCCATAAATTCCTACCCCTTCTTTCTTAGGGTAACTTCCTAAGTAGCATGGGTCTGCATACTTCTTTCCCTGCTTGTTTAATTTCAAGAGCTCTCTTCTTTAATTCTGGCACCTGGTAGTCTTTAATGGTTGTCCTACATTTCCAGGTTTAACCCTTGCACAAGAAACCCATAACATCCCAAGCAACAACTCCTTTCCTGATTATGGAATCTAAGTCCCTGACTTAACCCCCATTCTTTATTTCAATTTGTCATATAACATTTCCAGTGCATTTACAGTGCCCATTTTACGGGGACATTGGGTGGGTCTATGAGAAAGAGTTTGTGGTATGTACAGATGCTTGTAAGAGAGGACTTGGTGGAGTCATGATGCAGGAAAGATAGGTGGTTTGCTATGAGTTAAGGAAGTTGAATGAGCACTAGTAGAAATATTTGACTCGTGATCTCGAATTGGTAGTTATCATTCATGCATTGAAGATGTGGAGACATTATCTTCTTGGTGGGAGGTTTGTATTGATGATTGATCACAGTGGGTTGAGGTACTTATTTGATCAACCTAATTTGAAATTGAGATAAGGTACATCCAGGGAAAGGAGAATAGGGTTGCAAATGCTCTTAGTAGAAGAGTACAGGTGAATGACATTGCAACAGTGAGTTCTTATGGCGCAGATTTACAGGAGTGGATCTTGCAGGTACAATAGCATGATGAAAAGTATCAAAAGTTGAGTTACAGGATACAACAACAAGGTGAAGGTAATAGAGATGAGGAGTATCATCTCTGGCATATAGCTTGGTCAGATTCAGGAACATGATTTATGTACTAGATGACAGTGAGATAAAGAAACTTATCTTGAGGGAGTTTCATGTCAAGTTGTATTCAGGTCACCTAGGATATCAAAAGACATTGACAGTAGTTAAGAAGTTTTATCATTGGTCGAAATTGAAGAAAGAGGTGGTTGAGTTTGTTGTGAGATGTTTGGACTATCAGCATGTGAAAGCAGAGTGTAAGCATCCAGGTGGTTTATTGTAGTCGGTTCTGATTCCAAAGTGAAAATGGGAGGTCATTTCCCTAGAATTTGTACAGGTTTCCTGAGGACATCGAGACAGCATGATTCCATCGTGGTTGTGGTTGACAGGTTAAGTAAGGTAGCTCACTTCATTCCATTTAAGTCTACGAATTTAGCTAGTGAGGTAGCTCATATTTTCATCAGGGAGATGGTGAATTTACATGGTGTTCTTATGAAGATCATATCAGACAAAGATGCCAACTTCACTTCTAGGTTTTGGAAAGAGTTGTTTGTAGGTTTAGGGACAGAGTTGGATTTCAGTACAACTTATCATCCACAAATAGATGGATAGATAGAGAGGGTCAACATGATTATTGAGGACATGTTGAGGATGTACGTCATGCATCAACAGAAAAAATGGGAAGATTATCTTCCACTAGTAGAGTTTGTGTATAATAATGGGTATCAGGAGTCCTTGAAGATGATTTTGTGTTAGGTTCTTTATGAGTGGAGTTGTAATACTCCTATCAGCTGGAGTGATCTAGTGAATAGCATGTTGATTGGACTAGATATGTTGGCAGAGATGGAATAGGAAATGCAAGTTATTAAAAGGAATTTGAAGGAAGCATGGGATACGAAGAAGCGTTATGCAGATTAACACAGGGCATTCAAGGAGTTTTAGGTGGGGGAACATGTGTACTTGTGCCTCAAGCCTAAGATGAGCTCCTTGAGGATTGAGTCATGTTCCAAGTTAGCATCTCGGTATTGTAGGTCTTTCGAGATCCTTGAGAGGATTGGACCAGTGGCCTACAGACTTGCACTGCCTCTAATAGTGAAAGTCCACGATGTTTTCCATGTTTCATTGCTTAAGAGATATGTTCAGGATGTTGATCATGTGATTGATTGGTCTATATTGCAGGTGGAACCAGAGGGATAATTCTAGACATAACCACAATGCATATTGCCACAGAAACAGATCATGCTCTGAAACTGAGGAATCGAGCAAGTTAAAGTGTAGTGGAAGCATTGTGGGCTCGATGAAGCTACATGGGAGATGGGTGGTCAAATGCAGCCTTTGTATCCTTCATTATTTGTTGGTTCAAGCAAATGAGCTTTGGTATATGTATGTGTATATGTGTATGGTCGTAATATTGCAATGAGTTATGTTATAAAGCTCCAATAAGCGGTATGATTGTCATGTTTTTCATGTTGGTCATGGTTTTTCATAGTTGTTCATTGTAAATATTGTCTTGAGCTATGTTATAAAGCTTCATATGTAGTATGTTTTGTTTTTAGTGGTTTATTAGTCATAGGTGTCATAGAACATTGAGGGCGGTGTTCCCCTAAGGGGGAGGGGTTTGTAACACCCTGGGTTAAAATTTCATGTAATAAAGGTTAATAAAGGAAAAATAAGACTAAGGTCATGAGACACGTATTCCAAGCTTACTGTTGGGAAAAGCACTATAGTGGGCATCACTTTCAGTTTATTAATGGCTAAGGAAATTGGCAAAGGCAAAGAGGCATTAATTGAGATTCCTATCGCAAAAAGTGCAATTTATTGCCTCGTTAAATTTTCCAATAACCCTTATGAGCCAGATCAGGGTCACATGGCACCATAGGGTCGAGGGCCTAGGCCAACTGATCATCCCCGCTGGTTTAACTCTCATTGTTGTTGGTATGGTCACATGTGTTGATGTGGCAGCGAGCCGTGGATAACCGCTTGCCCCTACTGGCTTCGCACCAACTGTGGTCACGTAACGACTATGGGAACTAGGGGTCAGGGCTTATTTGCCTGTGCCCTCCATCATAGCCTCCTTTGCATGGTTATATGGTTGTTGATGGGACTGGGGCTAGGGCCAAGTGCCCCACCCCTCCCGTTATCTCTCTTCCTCGGTTGTATGTGTGACAATGAAACCTGGGGCTAGGGCTTCATCTCACCCCTCTCCCTTTCATTTTGCATTGTGGACACATCGTGATGACATGACCAAGGGTCAGGTCTCACCGTCTGGCCCCTCCTCCCAAACACATAACTATATGACTAAATATATGTGGCGACCTATGTTGGTTAAGAACCAACACAATGGTGTGACGGTAGAGTGCGAAGTTCTTATGCAGGAGGTATAGGGGTCGAACCCCACAGGGGCCTTTGGGCCCTATATAAAAAAATTGTGCAACCATGAGGCGCCACATGGTGCGCTCACATAGGGCCACATGGCAACCTCTCATTGTACCACCTCAAACCACACGAACCAACCAAAACAGACCAAATGCACCTGTACAAAGATGCCACGTACCAAGACTTGATTAGTCCTCTCCCAACCGTACCCTACACAATCAATTGATGACGTCAGCTGTAAGGACTGCTCAGTCAACCCTAATGTTTACTTTTTAATTGTTGCTCAAAAACTTTAGAATGTCATAACGTCTTCATACGACATCAGATTGAGGTGTTTCAAGCGTCATTGGAATCAGGACAACGAACACTACGACTTGAACCCAGTTTCGAGATATTCCAAGAACTTTAACTTTTGAGCCTATTTTTTTTTATCTCCAGATCATACCTCCCCACTAAGAACTTTTGCTCATCCAAAAATTTACCTTGAATCTGTAAATAAGTGAGGAAAAAACTCATTAACTTTCCTGATCTCAATGATTTTTTTTTTTGTTTGAATTGGTTCATTCGAGCTCCAATCAAGGTACTCTACCTTGCCTCTATGTGAAGTCCTTATCTTCCTGACAAGAGTTGTAGCTTGCTAAAATTCTCTTAAACATACAGGAACAAAAACTTTGATGTATGGAATCTAAACATTCTCTCTAAAACCATCATTCTTTTTCTCAAACAAATTTCATCTTGAAGTCCCTCCTTACTGAACCCAAACTTGATTTTCCACACCTAGAAATCATAAGCAACTCAATGCTTGCCATGCATTGATTTGTACTTTTCTTTGCTATCCACAAACTATAGTTTTACTCTTAGATGCACTCACTACATTTGTTCAATGACATGCATAGATTTGTCCACATAAGCATGGTCATCTTCGTCACAATCTTTACCAAAGATCAAATTCATAAACAAGCTTCATATTGAAACACGTGTATAAGTGAGTGCTTAACACAACTACAGACATACTAGATGAAATACAAATCCTCAGCCCAAAAGTCCCCAAACAAATGGACTCATCATCAAGCCAGAATAACATAACATGCCAAGGAAAACACAAATGTTGCAGAAAAGTGATTGTACATGACTTCACTTTACAAAGTACCCAAATGGGAATATACAACAAGTAATTACAATTTTACAAAGAAATCAAATTACACAAAATAGTATACCCATTATTCGCTTATCCTAGGCTCATTGGTTCTCTTTCTGCACCCACTATGCTTCGAAGGCTGCTTTAGAAACTACAGCAGTTTCCACTTTTTGTCGCTTTCCTTACAAAGGAACACATGACCTCTTTGTCCTTCTTGTGATGAAGTTCCAGATGAAGTTTCCAACATTTTTAAATCTTATGCCCATTCATGCTACAATGGTTACAAAAATGTGTTTGCTTGCCCATCAATAAGGAAGTCTTCATAATAGGGAGAGATTCCTCGTATCTTGTTTCAAGGATTTGATCCATTCTTTTGACCATCGCCTTATGTTGCTCACAATCAACCACACAATGGTCAATTGCATCACAAAATGTGCAAGGAAACTTTTCCCATAGATAATCAAAATCACAACCATTTCTAAAATCCCCGTGACATTTATATTTGTCCTTTGGGCTGTGAATTTGACGATGAGGACTGGATTTTGCATATCCCTTGGAACATTCATCTCTCTTTAGAGACCATTTTCCATCATCACTACCATCATGGTGTGGCATATCATCACTTGATGATTTATTTGCCTCAACAACTTTAGAGCACTCTCTAATTTCTCCATGACCATAACCCAATCCTTCATATTGTGGTCGTACCTTCACCTCGGTAGGATTAGTGATACCTTGGCCATTTACTCTTAGGCCTCTTCCATCATAACCCATTTGAGTTAAAAGCTTCATACCAATAACTTGTTTTCAAAAGTTGCAAAAGATGTGTTAACAACATTAGCTGAAGGAGTAGAACTAAAAATGTTAATTACTTCATTTAGCCTATCACCCATCTTTTCTATTTCAGATGTTGACGATGAAGTGGATGATGACTCAAGCTAACCACTTTTACCAATTGGCACATAGGAGAATCTTTCAAATGCTGACAAAACTCACAAGCATCATTCTCAACATAGGGTCCATATCCTGTGTACGAATGAACCATGCCCACAAATTGGCTTCATATTAGAGGGGTTCTTTGTTTCTTCCGGGATAGAACTCCTGCTAGTCTGTTCCTCCACTACATGTTGCAACTGTAGGCGCATTTTCCTTTTCTCCTACTCTATAATTTCAAGTAATCTCCTCAGGTCAACATTCCCCATTCGAAGAGATAAATTAATCTTCTCCAAGTCCTGGAGTCTTTCACGCTTCCATTTCTTGCCCATACTTGCAACTTGGTCACAACTTGCTCTGATACCACCTGATCTGGAAATGGAGGGAATACTCCTCCTATCAAAAACCAACCATCCTCTCACACTTTGTAAGTTAACAAAATGGGTCTTAAAAGATAAAATAAGTTTCACAACCTCTTCAAGATGGTAAGTTAAGTTTTCACGTGAACTTAAAAGATAAATGCATTCGCATGCAACTCAAGATGATAAACATGAAGAGAAGAAACCAACATTTGATAACAGAGTTCACCCCTCCTAGGCTACATCTCTGGGCCTGCTCAAACAACTAGACCATATATTTATTTCAGCAACAAATTAGTACATACAACTTGTTGACAATAGAGTGGCTTGTTTTTCCTAGAAAGAATTATCACTCAGAAAGATGGCTCCCTATAGCAAGTCATTAAAATGTCAAAATAAAAAGGACTCTCACACAATAGGTCCTTGTACTCCACCTAAAATCAAAGCATGAACACGCAACTCCTTCACAATGAAGAGTTAAAAAGGACTTATCTCCTTAACACATTGAGAAAAGACTGAAAAGAGTTGCTCTACTTGTTGTTGCCAATTTGACCCTAATTAGATCTTGGCTCCTTCTGCCAATTTCGCCTTGCACCTTCCTCACCATATGACTTCTTCTCTCATATTTTCGTAATCAAAAATCGATTCCTTGAATTTTCATATTTACCCTGCATCAATTATATTGTTGTAACTTGTAAGAAAATCAATATAAAAAAATTAACATATTAATTTTGAATTAATAGTTACAATTATTATTATAATAAATTAA
>APFE030458462.1:45929-59368 GCA_000404065.3 Pinus taeda
AAATATTAAAAAAATACTTAAAAACTTTAAAGTCACCCTAACTTACCTTATTAGTCCCTGCCAAGGCAGCAGGGCTATAGTAATCGGTAAAGGTGCTTATTATTAGTCTTTGCATCTGAATTCAAACAAGAAACCTAAAGTTTTGGTACAAACCCTATAATATATTTTTCAGTCACCCTATTAAATTTTGACAACCATTTTTTTGGGTGAGTGAACAATTTGAGGATCTTATTTAGCCTCTTCCCGAGGCAGAGAGGCAAAAATGGTTTGGAAAACATAGGATTAAAAATCATGTTGGAAGAATTTATTTTTACCTAGTAATGTTAACATTACTTGGTTAACATTAATTGTTCGCCTCCATGCATGTTGCCTCTACAACGGTACCTTCTACTTCATCCAGTGTCGGCACAATCCTTCATTGAGTGTGCCATGATCGTGCCACGATCTCGGGCCCTCTAGTACACACAGCGGCTATCGAATTACCCAAATTGGCCAACTGGCTTCGTAGCCATGATCTCGAGCCCTTTGGTACACGCGGCGGCTGTCGAATTACCCAAATTGGCCAACTGGCTTCTCATGTGAGGTTCCCTTTACTCCGTCAAAGTGAAAGCTGAGAGCATCGGCGCAATCCAACGGTTGTCGAATTTCCAATGGTATCATCTAACGAAGGTGCAATATCACTGAGGTTAGGAGGAATAATGTCATCGAGCAGATTATTATAGTTGTTATTTGGCAGGGAAGGGTATTCGTAACTTGGTGGCAGAAGCATAGATGGGATACACTCAAACAAGGGTTATTATTAACCTTTTCATATCTTGGTAAGACCCTTGATGTAACCTTAGCAAAGATCCTAAGAAAGTGTAGATCTCCCAAGTTGGTGTCGTGATTGAAGAATTATAGGCACAAGTTACAGAGTTTCAATTGAAGCTGGCACCTAAAACCAACCCAGGGGAAAAATATCACCAAGCACGCATCGAAGAGGATACACATTGGTTCAATCAGATACATGAGTAGGAAACATAGTTCAACGACTTACTTAATTCCAGCTATACCCGTTATGTCAAGGGATGAGACATAACGGGTCGGTTTTTAGCATAATATCCAAATAAGCGTTAAGCATATTTTTACTTGCAGGGAGGGGCCTAATCATAGTGAACACTATGCTACTAAAAAAGATACATAAAGGAAATTTTCTTTCTGCTTGGCAAAGGTTATATCTATCCTTCTTAATCGTGCTATCCTTGGATGTGAAGATGAACTTGCCATGGTTTGCTTTCTTCCATTTGGGACTTAAATTCAAATGGATGTTGTGAACCCTTAAAATGGCCGAGAAGTTACTATCTCCAACAAACTCTGAATGAATGTGGGTTCGCCATAAACCCCACAAAGACAGAAACATCCACAACAGGTCGATTTTCAGCACAAGAGGAAGTCAAAGGAATAGTCCTTATTTCAACTGGCAAGATTATGCGATGCACCACGCTTGAATCTGTTATGCACCGGCCTTATTGTGAAGAGCTTCAAAACTATAGCAAAGTCAAAGGGATGGAAAGTGATGAGATAGTCCAATCCTAAGTCGATGCAAGAGATTTTAGAATCTGTCGTTGAGGCTGATTATGTGAGTAGCAAAACCCCCAAATAGAAGAGGATTTAAATAGATAATTAGAGAATTCTTCAGCTTATATCTATGATTAATAATTTGGGTTTGAATTTTCATATTAATAGAGAAAACAAGAGAGGAGAAGAAGATAGAGGAGAAGAAGATATACCTACAACTATATGATGCCATGGAAGCACTTGTTCACATATGCAGAGATGGTTGTCAAATAATAGGGCCTCATGACAAGGATTTAGATGAAAATCAAGGGCCTTGCAATTTCCCAACCTGCAAAGGGCTTGAATTGTTAGTCTGACATTTTGTTGCCTGCAAAACTAGAGATCCCAGAGGATGTGTACATTGCAAAATAATGTGGCAACTTCCTTAACTACATTCAAGAATTTGTTTAGAGCCAAACATCTACAAGGTTCCTCTTTGCAGGTATAATCAAACCTCATGTTTAACAGTTTTTTTTATTACATCCCATTGGCGTTTTATTCCTTAAAAAAAGATACTTATTATTGATTATAGATTTTTGAGAGCTATGAACCTTATGCCCACTTCAATGTGGGCTCTATGCCTGCCAGAGCTTGAACCTGGGTTGTTTCATACTGATGACCTATCACAAGGCCATAGCTCCCCAGAGAATTTGTTTATCTCACCTTGTCATTATTATATTTTTTTATTGTGCGGGCACTTCAAAAAAAAAAATCCAACAACAAAGCAAGAAGTATGAGGTGAAATGGAAGGTGTTGGTGAGAAAATTCATGGTAGCAAAAAAGGTTGTCAATTCATTTCAGCTTTTGTTGTTGTTAGTGTTCCAGTGTAGAGAATATTGCTCTTGGTGCTCGATACATTTCCTTGTATTATAGTCCCATATACTCGTTTCACTTTTTTTCATCTAAAAATGAATTATGGGTTTTGCCTTGGACAAACATGATAGGTTACAGTGATTTTACAGTGTTTGAAATTGAGTTGAAGGCTTTAAGATATGCCTATTATGCCAAGGGTATAGGTTCCAGCGTCTTTTGTGTTGTGTACTACCTTTACCTTGTGTTAATAAATTGGATGGCATCCTGAAAGGCTAGTGCAACGAATTTTTGATTTGTGGATATTATACTATTATTCCAGTGAATGATGCCCATGGGGAAGAAATAATGGAAATCATGTTATTATTCCCTATTTTTTCCATATCATTTTGTTATGGACATTATTTCTTGTCAAAATAGGTTTGAAGCGTTTGATTTCACTTGATAGCAATTTAAAGGACTGTTGTAAATGAGACATTAAATGAAACAAAGAAGCTCTTTGTTAGTCAAAATGGCATACACAAATTCTCTTATCCAACCAAAGGAAGCATGTGGCTTGTGGAAATGGTTTTAACCAATTTAAATATTACATGGAAAACAATAATGAGGATAGTGAATATGAAATGTGTTTTGTATGATTGACCCAAGACATATCTCGTGAATTAGATAAAGAAATTAAATTCCTGCATACATCCGAAAATAAGTAAGCTACATCTCAATTGCATTCCTTTTCCAAAGATTGTACCTTAAGCACCCTGGTGTTGCAATTAAACTTTCTCTAATTTGTGCAACGACCTGCAATAAGTTTGTCACACAAAAGATTATTAAGGAAACTAATTGGATCTTTCGTTTATTGGAACTTTGGCACATTGATGATTCTTTTCACTTGAACCGTCGACCTAATATATTCTCTTTTTCCACCTACCTTCATTGAACTAACTGTTGCCTGAGGCCTTAGACTAGGCAGGAAGGCCAGTCAGTCTCTAGAGATTGATAACACAACTAAAATAGAATTAAGATACTACCGTTGGGCATATGTTTGAGTGGTTGGTGGATAACCTAAAAAAGAGAGGCGAGAGATAGGATAGAGAGGCGGACCTAGTTCATTTGGTTGGGGTAGTCCCCCAATGCACACCAACTCCTGAAACACCTGCATAACTAACTCTTTCCATTAGCGTGAATTGAGAAACCTGGTTCATAAGGATCGACGAGTGCTTGAGATGAAAATTTTGCTATAGGTATTTGCCAGAAATAACTAGGACTCCGGACTGACCCACAAGCCATTGATTCTTGTTGGGCACAAGATAAGATAATTGTTTAGTAGAAGGTTGGTCATTGTTTCAACATCACACACTGCATGTACCTACTCAAGGTGGTCTTTGAGGGTCCGCATTAAAGCATCTAGTTTGATGTTTTCCTTGGGGTGTTCTTCCCCAGACTGGGCAGGGTCCTTCTTCTTTACCTTTGACAATCTATCATGCAATTGCTTGTTATTCGATACCCTTCCATACTCTCAAAAGACTCTCCACAACAAAATGTTTGCATTGCATTTGGCTTGTGGAAATGGTTTTAACCAATTTAAATATTACATGGAAAACAATAATGAGGATAGTGAATATGAAATGTGTTTTGTATGATTGACCCAAGACATTATCTCGTGAATTAGATAAAGAAATTAAATTCCTGCATACATCGGAAAATAAGTAAGCTACATCTCAATTGCATTCCTTTTCCAAAGATTGTACCTTAAGCACCCTGGTGTTGCAATTAAACTTTCTCTAATTTGTGCAACGACCTGCAATAAGTTTGTCACACAAACGATTATTAAGGAAACTAATTGGATCTTTCGTTTATTGGAACTTTGGCACATTGATGATTCTTTTCACTTGAACCGTCGACCTAATATATTCTCTTTTTCCACCTACCTTCATTGAACTAATTGTTGCCTGAGGCCTTAGACTAGGCAGGAAGGCCAGTCAATCTCTAGAGGTTGATAACACAACTAAAATAGAATTAAGATACTACCATCGGGCATATGTTTGAGCGATTGGTGGATAACCTAAAAAAGAGAGGCGAGAGATAGGATAGAGAGGCGGGCCTAGTTCATTTGGTTGGGGCAGTCCCCCAATGCACACCAACTCCTGAAACACCTGCATAACTAACTCTTTCCATTAGCGTGAATTGAGAAACCTGGTTCATAAGGATCGACGAGTGCTTGAGATGAAAAGTTTGCTACAGGTATTTTCCGGAAATAACTAGGACTCCAGACTGACCCACAAGCCCTTGATTCTTGTTGGGCACGAGATAAGATAATTGTTTAGTAGAAGGTTAGTCATTGTTTCAACATCACACACTGCATGTACCTACTCAAGGTGGTCTTTGAGGGTCCTCATTAAAGCATCCAGTTTGATGTTTTCCTTGTGGTGTTCTTCCCCAGACTGGGCAGGATCCTTCTTCTTGACCTTTGACAACCTATCATGCAATTGCTTGTTATTCGATACCCTTCCATACTCTCAAAAGACTGTCCACAACAAAATGTTTCATTGCTTCTTCTTGTTATTCGATACCCTTGAAGATTCAAAAATTTCCTTTTTTTCTCTTTCAAGCTCTACTTTTCCAATAGCCATGCTCCTGGTCCTGCTGCGCTTTCCCCATGTTTCTTTTCTAGCTCACAAAAGTTGCAACCTCCTGCACTGAAGTTTCAGGTTTGTCTTCTCATTAATTTCTGGTTCTGCTACTACTCACGCTCTTCTCAACGTGGTGGCTTCTTATTACTGTCATCAATTGTTAACTCTTAAACAAAAAGAATGGAATATTGACAAAACACAATACAATGATGTCCAAGATGATAAAATAATTTAAAGTGATAAATATACAACAAACTATATTCAGTTATTGTCATTTTGGCATTTAAGGTTTTATATTCACACACATCAATGTAAATGTGAACAATTAAACACCAAATATTCAAGTTTGTTGACTTACATTGCAAGTAAGGGTAGACTAAATCACATCTAGTTGCATAAGATATAACTTCCAGGGTACATGAAGAACGTGGGTAATGCTTATGCTTGCTTTAGATCTGTAATAGGAGGATCTTTAACTACAAAAAAAGGCGTCAATATATTAAAGAATGTAACCTGCGCTTTCGTATCTGGTGTTTTATAAAATTAACATTATTTATTTATTCTCATCTTGTTGTACCTTAACGTGGGTAATGCTTATGCTTGCTTTAGATCTGTAATAGGAGGATCTTTAACTACAAAAAAAGGCGTCGATATATTAAAGAATGTAACCTGCATTTTCGTATCTGGTGTTTTATAAAATTAACATTATTTATTTATTCTCATCTTGTTGTACCTTAACGTGGGTAATGCTTATGCTTGCTTTAGATCTGTAATAGGAGGATCTTTAACTACAGAAAAAGGCGTCGATATATTAAAGAATGTAACCTGCGCTTTCGTATCTGGTGTTTTATAAAATTAACATTATTTATTTATTCTCATCTTGTTGTACTTTTTGATCATACCTAAACTGATTACCTTATTGATACTTTATTGACGCTCACAAAAACTTGCTACTTCACAACTCCACTTATTTACTTAAATACCTTACATTCAAACTCTTTTAAAACATATAACCAACTCATAAATTTGTATTTCAACTTGCACTCTTAAAATGGTTATGGGGTATTAAAATATGAGTCATCACACACCCTTCCCAGGGAACAAATGGGATATGGTTATAAATCCATAACCAATTTAAAAATAAAAATAAAAAATTTAAAAGTTTTGTACTATGTTGGGTTAGTTTATAATATTAACGAACAGATAACTCTCCACTTGACAATTATCAATCACTCTATCGGATGACCAATATTGCATCGGGCCTATTCAAAAAACTAATTATCGACTCTTCATCGAAATTAACTTAACTTACCTTTCTCTCTCCTCCAAATCATCTGACAAGCTTGGCATTTCAAATGTCGTATAAGTTTAAATTTGTTACATATTAGTTTTGATATATGTTTTAAAGTTTATGTATATTACATAAATAATATATAGATAATAATAATTTCGTGATATTAAAATTAATTCTTTATATATAATATAATAAAAAAATTACATATATATTATTTGGAATTTTATATATATATACACACGCAGTTATAAAATGAATATTTAAAATCTATATCAAATTTATATATATTATTAGAAATTGGAACTATATTACATTACAAGTTATATATATATATATATATATATATATATATATATATATATATATAATTTTTATTATTGTTTTAATTAAAATTTAAAGCTTACATTAAAATAGAAAGATGTTTAAAATTAAAATTAAATTAAAATTTAAAGTTATATTTTTGAGAATTTATATTTATGGAACTAAAGGTGAATGGAAAATGTGCAAGCATGAGTTTAATGTGAGAACTATTCAAATTTTATATTGAAATAGAGATCTAGATTTTATTATATATTTATTTCGGATTTCATTTTAAACTGGAAATTTTATGTGTGAGTATGTGTTATATGTGTGTGTATTTATTTATGCAGGAATTTTACCATGGGCAATTTAATAATAACTTGATTGAATATTTGAACGAGAGATTAATGGGAAAAATAAACATATGTTTCATTTAGTTAATAATAATATTGATGTAATTTTACTAGAAGTTACCGAAACTAAAAATAAAATGAACTTCCAGACATTCAAAAGAGGAGGTAGAAGATTGTTTCAGAAACCTTTTTGGGCAGACTTTTTTGGGCAAATTGAAGGATGGTGGTGCATCGAAGATGAAGACTTATTCTTTTTAAGGCCATCATGTACTTGCTATAGTGGTGTTGTTCATTGTGGCAGTGAGAATTTTTATTTAATAATATCTATTTCTTTATTTTATTTGTGTGCGTTATTTTTATGTGAGGTTTTATCTACTGGTTCATTGTGCAAGTCATTGATATAACATGATTATTCAATAATATAGCATGCAATAATGATTTAAATACTTAAATACTTGTTATTTAAAGTATAGTTGAATTTATTGGTTGCATAATGAAACTCTAACAATACATGTTATTTAGGGTTTTATTTGCACATAAATTTAAATACCATAAAATCAATCTTCCTATTTTATTTTTTATTATTAATTTATTTTTCGCTTTTCATTTCTTTACAGCACTGATAATATGTAGTGATTAGTAATGCTTTAACATAATCAGATTGGTTAATCTCCCACGCAGTGAAATTGGTTTAATTTTTCCAATATTTACTATTTAGAAAAATTAAATCAAATAATTTAATTGTTTGTATCACGATGAATAATAATGGCACTTGATGTCATATTGTTTCAACTTCAACATTTCTATTAAATGCATTTAAACTAGTTTTTCCTAACTTCTCTCTTTTCATTTTATTTTTATTTTTAATTTTTACTAACCCTTATGTTTTGTGAGAAATTTAATATATTAAGTTAAACCTCATTTAGTCAAAATGACATTTTATTTATAATAAGTTTTCACATGTTATATGCCTACCACCTCTATTTCCTAAAAAACAATATTTATTTATTTATTTAAAATAATCTGTATTTAATAATCTGGTCTATATATTTGTTTAATTAGAAAATATATATAATTCACATTATTCTACAATGACTATTTAATTTACATTATGACCAGGGTTTACCCCCTGTGGTGAAAGAGAGGCCAACCCTTGTCACCTAGAGCGGGAAGATCTAGGATCCTCAATGATGTGGTCTTAGGTTGTCCTTATTTACGAGACAATCTACGCACCAACACTATTGAAGTAACAGTTGCTACAGATGAAACTAGAAGGTTGGAAAAAACCTCTAATTAGGCTCTCTCCATGCTCAAATATGCCTCAATACTGCTTCAAAATAAACTCTGCCTCTAGCACTAAAAGACCTGATTCTGCAAAAATTCCATCATAAAGTGCTCAAATCATAAATCTGAGGCTGCCATAGAGTCCATGACACTTAAAAACCCCCATCAAGGCTCTTCTTGAGCTCAAAAAGGTTAAAATTGAGCAAGATATGCTTCTCCAAGCTAAGCTCTGCTATATGTCCTACAAATTAGCAAAACCTACTAACTGCGCAACGACTTCACACTTTACACAGTCTGTCGAGCGACAATTTCGCCTGGGACTAGCAAGACTCCCACCACAAAAAGTGTAATTTGTTGCCTCCTTAAATTTTCCAACAACCTCTATGCGCTAAATCAGGGTCATGTGGCGCCATAGGGTTGGTAGTCGAGGCCAACTGCCCGCCCTTGCCAATTTAACTCCCACTATCGTCGACGTGGTTACATGTGTTGATGTGGCTAGGGGCCAGGGCTAACCGCCTGCCCTTGCCAGCTCCGCACCACCTATGGTCATGTAATGGTCATGAGAAATGGGGGACAGGGCTTATTCGTCCACGCCGTCTGGCATAACCTCCTCCGCATAGCCATATGGTTACCGATGGGACCAGGACTAGGGTCAAGTGCCTCAACCTCCCACTAACTCTCATTGTCGGTCATATGTGTGCCAACAAAACCTGGGGCTAGGGCTTTCACTCATCCCTTTCCCTTTCATTGTGCGTTGTGGACACATGGTGATGGCATGACCAAGGATCAGGCCTCACCACCTAACCCCTCTTCCCAAACACATAAATATATGTGGTGACCTATGTTGGTTAAGAACTAACACAGTGGTGTGACAGTAAAGTGTGGAGTTGTTATGCAGGAGGGCCAGGGGTCAAACCCCGTCGAGGCCTTCGGGCCCTATATAAAAAATTTGGCCAACCACGGGGCACCATGGGGTGCCCTCTGATTAGGCCACATGGCGGCCTCTTATTGGGCCACCTCAAACCATGCAAACCAACAAAAGCGTGCCAAATACACTTGTACGAAGATACCAAGTGTCAAGACCTTATTGGTCCTCTACCAACTGTACCTTGCACAGTCAACTAATGACATCAATTGTACGGACTACCCAATCAACATCCCAGTCAACCCTATTGTTGACTTTATAGTTGTTGGTCAAAAACTACATAACGTCATAACTTCTTCATACAAAGTTGGATTGAGACGATTCAAGCATCATTAGAATCAAAATGACGAACATTATGACTTGATGCTAGTTTCAGGAGATTTCGAGCAATTTCTTTTTTGAGCCTATTTTTGATCTCCGATCAATTTTCCTTTGGAATTAGTTTCAGAAAGAGAGATAAGAACACCAATAGGAGAACGAAAACAATGAAAGCGTTGATAGTGCTAGACCCACCAACATTGAATCCCGATATGAAGTCCCAACTAGACCTCAAACCGTTTGGAGTAGGAGTCCCAGCAGTGGGTGGTAGTGTAATGCCTTGACCACAGTAGTGCGCAGAGGTGAGTATGATAAATTTTAGTGAGAAAGTGTTTGAACCTGTGGAGATTCAAGTGTGATGCATGAAGGTTCCAACACACGGAGGGGATAAGGAAGTGTGCCCTTTAGAAGCCTGAATAATACACAACTTGAAAGGAACAACGAGCGAAATGACATCACAAACTAAAATGTAGAATAGTCCACAAATTAAAGTGAAGAGTTAAGCCAACAACACACATTCAACATAATTTGTACAATTGCATACAAAGTAGTTCATAAGCAAATGTGTAAGTTTAAACAACATACATTGCTAAAGCAACCAGAATAGTTCAATTACATTAACAACATATGCATGAAAGCATGTTGGCTCTGATATTATTATTATAAGTGAAAGTTTCATTCATACATACACCATTAACAACCACTAACGCCAATAGTGGAACATTACAATCAAGAGCACCTGCTCCTCCAAAGAAGTATGCTCGCTCTATGCTATAGAGAAGCCAAGGCTCTTCAAAATACTCCTAAGCCTTTTCTAAGCCTCAGCCTAGCCAAAATCTTGTGTTGGGTTGTGTTATATTCTTTCCACGACTAGCCCACGTAGTTAACCAGGGGGTTAGAGGGGGGAGGAGCCACCTGTTTGTTGTGTCGATTGCGTAGCGGGGGGGTCATAGGGGGTTTGAGGGGTGCAGGTAACCCCACTCTATGGGGTCCGGGGCAGCACCCTGGAAAATTTTGGTTTTGGACCCTATGTTAGGTTGGGCGGACCCACCTATGGTTTTGTGCATGATTTTCACACATGGTTTTGGACGCGATGGTTTTCGGTCCATGGTATTGGATGCTTCGGCATGTATAAATATGTATTGTAACATTGAAAGGAACATAATGAAAAAATCAAGCTGGTAGTCCTTGTTTTGGGATCCAGGGAAAATCTCTGTGTATATGTGTTTTATGTGTTATGCTCTCGCATTTTTTATTTTCTTTGTTTTAGAAATCATATGCAGGTAATTTTTGTACGGGGCTAAAACCTACATTTGGTATCATAGTTGTTTTGGTTTCAAGGGGACGCCTTTGTTGTTGAGGGGTTTCACTCGGGCCTATGGTAGACCCTGTTCAGTGGGAGCTCTGCGAGATCGATTCTGGTGGTCAAAGATATTGGCGAGTAGTGGAAAGATAGAGATCGAGAAATTTAATGGTCGGAGTTTTGAGTTGTGGAAACTCAAGATGGAGGATCTGTTGGTGGATAAAGATCAGTGGATCGTGGTAGATCCGGATACTAAACCAACGGGAGTGTCCGATGAAGAATGGAAGAAGTTGGATCAAAAGGCAAAGAGCACAATATGATAGTGTGTCTTAGATTCAATATTGTTGAATGTATCAGGGGAAGCTACGGCGAAGGCTTTGTGCGACAAGTTAGGGACTTTGTACCAATCTAAGTCTCTGGTGAATAAATTGTTCCTGCGGAAAAAGTTGTATAACCTGAGGATGAAATATGGAGACTCGGTGATAGAGCATCTGAACGCATTTAATACTGTGGTAAGTCAATTAGTATCTATTGATATTAAAATTTCAAATGAAGATAAGTGCATCAGTTTGTTGTGTTCTCTACCAGATTCATGGGATAGACTAGTTATTGCAATAGGTAGCAATGCAACTGCCTTGCAGTTTGATGAAATAATCTCATCCTTGCTGACGAAGGAGATAAGACGGAAAAAATATGGAGAGCCAGAATGGTGATGCCTTATCTATACGAGGACGGTCCCAAAATAGAAACAAAAATAAGTCATTGAGTGGGAGATCTAAATCTAGAGGGAGATCTAAATCTCCAGGAAAACCTGTAAAGGTGGTGTGCTGGAAATGCAGAAAGGAAGGGCACTACAAAAAGGACTGTAAATCTAAAGCTCCTGATAAAGGAAAGGCATTTGATGATGCTCCTTTTGCAGAGGTGAAAACCACCTCAGATGAAGATGGGGATGTGTACTTGGATTCTTCAAGTACACATGTAGATCATGAGGCATGGTTGATTGACTCAGGTGCATCCTTTCACTTCACTCCCCATAGGGAGTGGTTCTGTGAGTATGAGAAATATGATGGTGGTTATGTCTTTTTGGGGGATGACAGGAAGGCTAGAATCATTGGTTGCAGAAAAGTAAAATTGAATTTGCAAGGTGGAAGGGTTAGAACACTTCCAAGTGTTCTGCATATTCCTGCATTAGCTAGAAATCTTATTTTTGTAAGCAAGCTAGATGATGCAGGTGTAAAAACAGTGTTCGAGAAGGATACCTGCAAGATGGTTTAGGGGGCACTGGTATTGATGCGGGGAGTTCGAATTGGAACTCTATACAAGTTGTAAGGTAGCACTGTTGTTGATGGGTGCAATAGTTTTGTGGTTCCTAAAAGTGGAGTAAAAAATCTAGTGGTCTCTGGAGAGAAGACCATGTTGTGGCATCAAAGGCTTGGACATATTGGAGAGAAGGGCCTTCGAATACTTCATGGTAAAGGTATGGTAGAAGGTAAGAGTAATATCTCTCTGGATTTTTATTTCTATGAAAATTGTGTATATCGGAAGCAGAATTGTGTGAGTTTCCCCTCTGGTGGTAAGAGGACGAAACAAATATTAGAGCTTGTGCACAATGAGGTGTTTGGACCTGTGAAGGTTCCATCACTGGGTAAGTTTGTGTACTATGTATCATTTATAGATGACTTCTCAAGGAATAAATGGATATATTTCCTTACGAAGAAATCTGAAGTCTTTGATAGGTTTAAAGAATTTAAGGCTCTGGTGGACAATCAGACAGAGAAGAAGATAAAGGTGCTGAGGACAGATAACGGTGGAGAATTCTGCAGCAAGGAATTTGAAGAATTTGTAAGAAGTGTGGTATAGCACGGTAGAAGACTACTCCATATACACCTCAGCAAAATGGAGTCGCAGAAAGAATGGACAAGACGTTGATGGAAAGGGCAAGAAGCATGCTCAGTGGTGCCGGGTTAGGACAGGAATTCTGGGCAGAGGCGGTGGATACTACATGTTACTTGGTAAACAGGTCACCTTCATCAGCGTTGGAGGATAAGACTCCACAAGAAGTATGGACTGGTAAGAAACCCTCTCTTTCACATCTGAGGGTATTTGGATGTGATGCATATGTACATGTTCCAAAGGAGAAATGAACCAAGTTGGATAGTAAATCTTAAAAGTGCATCTTTATTGGGTATAAGGATTGTTTAAAGGGTTATAAGCTTTGGAACCCAATCACACGGAAGGTTGTGTACAATCGAGATGTGGTGTTTAGAGAGGTGAAAGATGTTATCAAACATGAAGTCCAACCAAAGGAACCTGTGAAGATAGAGTTTTAACTAAAGGAGGAAGAATTAGACTCTGTAGCAGAGGAGGAATTAGAAGATGAAGAGTCACAAACTCTGGTTGTGAGAAGATCAATTCGAGAAAGAAGGCAGCCATAAAGGTATAGTCCATCTGCTTTCTGTTCAAATTTTTCTTTATCTGTTATTGATGATGATCCCAGAACTGTGAAGGAAGCAGTGGATTCAGAGGATGGAAAACTCTAGAAAGAGGCCATGGTTGATGAAATGGCATCTTTGCACAAAAATGAGGCTTGTGATCTGGTGGAGTTTCCGGCTGGAAGGAAACCCATTGG
>APFE030458468.1:0-15039 GCA_000404065.3 Pinus taeda
GTGGTTGGTTTCTTGACAGTGGAGCTTCTTTCCACATGATCAACGACAAGAGTTTGTTCAGTACTTTGGAGGAGAAAGATCTCCAGATACTCATAGCGATGGGTAATGATGAGAAGTATAGTGTCTCAGGTGTAGGCACGGTTATTTTTCAGAGGGGGCATGGAGCTCGCCTTACCTTGACCAATGTCAAGTATGTACTAGGACTGAAGAGAAACTTGGTGTCGATCAAGATGCTGGAAGATAGAGGCTATAATGTAGTCTTCAGTAAGGGAAAGGTTTTCCTTAGACACATCATCACTAGACAAGTGAAGCAGATTGGTTCACGGGTCAAGAACCTGGATGCTCTTGAGGTTCAAGATGCATGCAAAGCCTTGAGAAGCAAGGAAATTGATGGAGAGTTGGTGGTTGAGAGGGAGGGTATATTACCTCTCAACATGCAGAGCCAGAAGAAGTCTCAGACGATTGTGGAGGAGCCACAATTGCTGTAGCAACTTCAGGAGGTTGTGGAGCAGCCACAATAGGGGAAGCTGAGTGGAGATCGAGTAGAAACATATACTCATGCAGAGACCTCTAGTAGGGGGAAACTTCGAGCCAGATGGGCTGAGGGATCACATGCAGCCATACCTCTAGGTAGGAGGTGGGGCGATATAGAGTGATCATCCCAAGGAGGAGGGGCAGGATCCTTGAGGTACCCAACCTCTTGGATGAGACCTTGCTACAGGAGCCCTAATGTGGAGTAGCAGGAACTAATTGATTGGGTAGAGATAGATGTGGATGGAGTGGCAAAGAGAGTGATAGTGCAGGGAATCCTAGGATAGTGCGTAGCTAGTAGGTTGCAGCAATGCGAGAGGCACAAGTGTTGTACATAGTGCTAGGTGGCACAGAGAGGTGTGCAATGGTGCAAGATGCATGGAGATGTTGCAGTAGCACAAATGTCAAAGAGAGAGAACTTGTCAACAACAGGTAGAGCTTCAACATCAGAGTATGTTCCTAGCCTAATAGAGTGGTCAGTTGGGAGTGTTTTTGTTCCCAGTGTTATTGGAGCAAGTGGACCAGGTAGACGTGTTACATGCAGAACATTCCAGAGTTACAGGATCGAGTTCGAGAGGAAGCCTTTCTTTTTGAGAGGGAGTGTTGAAAAATGTGCAACAAGAAATCTTAAATTTAGAATGTGCTAAAAATAGACCGGCTAACAATAACATGTCTAAAAATAGAAGTTATGAATTGATGATGGATAGAACTCCCACCTATCGGGTTTAGGCTAAAATGCAACCCCTTGACCAGAATGCAGGGATGGTGCGAATAGGATTTCAAGGGCACAGATGAGGCCGAGGCGGAGGAGGACCTGGTAGAGGTCAAGAACAGTTGATTTTCTACAATTGCGGAGGACCAGGACACTATGCTTGCGATTATACTAAGCCAACGCATCCATCGTGCAAGTATTGCACGCTGCTTGATCATGAAACAGAATATTGTCCTATGTTGATAGCTAGGATACGTGACAAAGGCACGCTACCATCTCCCCCAACTCAGAACCTACAGATGATGAGGTTTGAGCCACGTGAGGAAGATCTGAACGTAAATATAGTGCTCTAGAGTGGAATCGTGATGGGAGATGACAAGGGGAAATAGCCAGAAGATAGTACATGGGTTTGCAAGGCCCCAGTGAAAGAGGCTAAGTTTGATTTGGAGCGCGCTCAGAAAGCCTTCATGGAAGCTAAGAAGAGCTTTGTTGAGGCTTCCACTTCAGGAAGCAAGGATAAGCCTGAGCCAGAGATGGACCCCTCTATGCTCACAACTTTCCTGGAAACCTACATGAAGTTACTACGCGGTGGTAAGGCTGTAAAAGGGCTACAAGAACTCATCAATAGATGCGTTGGAACCACACTAGGTGAGCCATGCGTGGTACGAAATATTGGCAAGCATAAAACAAGGATGGGACGGGAGATTAGATTGATCGCACAAATAGGAGAGTATGAAATGGATCAGGTCATTTTGGACCTAGGGTTAGATGCGAATGTTCTACCAAAGAAGACTTGGGAACAAATGGGGAGACCTGCATTGTAATGGTCTTCGATTTAGCTAAGGATGGTGAATCAGCAGAAAATCATACCCATGGGGCAATGCAAGGGGTGATCGTGGATATTGAGGGAGCGAGTGCACTGGCAGATTTTGAAGTAATAAAAATTTTGGATGACAGAAATCCCTACCCTATGCTCCTGGCAATTGACTGGGCTACTAATATGAATAGGGTGATCAATTTGAAGAAGTAAAATATGATCTTTGAGAAGAAATCACTACCCATAATAATACCCCTGGATCCTGCTAAAGGACCACGCTATATGAAACCAGTCCACGATTATGAGAGTGATGATGATATGGACTACATCTATAATATAATAGTGCTAGACCAAGATTGATTGAATCCCACTATGGATGGATGCATTATGTGGGATCGCAATAGCTCCTACACTTCAGACTCTGATGAAGAAATAGAATGATGGTAGAATCAATTACATGAAGTAACTACACTAAATTGCAACATGATGACCCGGTCGCTGCATTGTGTGTCGTCAGAGGTAATAAATTTGCCTATTTATGATAGTCTAAATGAGCTAGATATCTTTTTGGATGCATTTGAAAGGGAGGTGCCAGAAAAGCAATGCTTCTAGGCCTTGGACTGGGCACTGCGTGCTATGCCCACAAGATGGTGGGGTATGCACAAGGGAATCTTTGATGATTGGCACGAATGTAGGAGGATCATGTGAGCATGATTTGGGAAGCCTAAGATGTGACTGAAAGATAAGTATGATTGACAAAATGATCCATGCACGCATTTGGCCAAATAGATGCAGGCTTATGGAGAAAAGCCACAACCTAAGTGGGTGCACCTATTCTGTCATACCCTGGATTTTATCCTAATGAATTGGTATATAGAAACAGAGCTCCGCTATGGGACAAGTGAATGGGATATCTTGCACGAAGGATTCATGATGACATTCAGTTTTGAGGATGGGTTTGACAATATTGATGAAGCACTACAAGAGGTGAAAGCAACCATCTTTAAGATACCATAGGATCCTATAGACTTGATTTAGCCTGAATGGGCTACTCAGCTGAGTCACGTGCTGGAATGTTATAATGTAACTGTTAAAGAGGAGGACAAGGATCCACGGAAGATTAACATCCCATAAACCGAAGGCCACCACGAGGTTCAAGGACCACAGATTGAGAAATCTAATATAACCACACCGGTGAAAACAAAAGAAGTGAACATTGTTACAGAGGTAGAACCCAAATTCACTAAGATTAGAGACTATTGGGATGACGCAATAGTGGATAAGGTCATTGAATTACTTCGTGAATATCACGACTTATTCCCTACCAAGTTTATGGATTTGAAAGGAATAATTAGAGAGCTAGGAGTGATGAAGATCACGTTAAAACCTGACATGAATCCAGTTAAGTAGAGACCTTACCACCTAAATCTAAAATACAAGGAGAAGGTCTGCTTAGAGCTAGACAAAATGCTAGCCCAAAGAGAAGGTCCACTTTGAGGAAGAATCTGAATGGGTAAGCCCAATGGTGGTGCAAGAGAAGAAGCAGAAGGATGAGATAAGGATATGCGTGGATCTCAGAAAATTGAATGATGCATGTATGTATGATCCTTTCTCGACTCTGTTCATAGATGAAGTGTTGGACAATGTAGGTGGCTAGGAATCATATTCCTTCACTGATGGGTTCTCTGGGTACCACCAAATCAAAATCATGCCGGAGGATAGGAGCAAGACAACCTTTGCAATTGAGTGGGGTTGCTTTAAATATATTGTAATTCTGTTTGGATTGAAGAATGCGCCTACAATCTTCTCATGCGTGGTTGTTGTGGCATTCAAGTAATTTATCCATAAGTTCCTGGAGGTATATTTTGACGACTGGACTATATTTGGGCTGGTTAAGAGCCATGTAGTGAGCTTGCGCTTGATGCTAGATACTTGTCAAAGATACTAAATCATGCTCAATCTCAAGAAGTGTCTATGCTATGTTCCTTTTGGAAACCTACTAGGGCATGTGGTTTGCAGAAAAGGACTGATGGTAGACTCCATGAAGATCGTGGTGATACTAAACTTGGAAGCGCCAAGGAGTGTGAAACAATTGCGTGCTACTTTGGGACATATAGGATATTACAAAATGTTTATCAAAAGCTATGCCCAGATCACCGTGCCAACAGAAACATTGTTGAAGAAGGATGTCACGTTCTGTTGGAATGATGACTATAAGAAAATCTTGGATATATTGAAAGAAAATATGGTTACCACGCCGATTCTAGTCTTCCTAGACTAGAAGAAAGAGTTTCATGTACAGGTTGACGCGTCATGTATAGCGTTGGGGGCAGTACTAACACAGGATGCAGAGAAGGCTTGATCGCGTTCACAAGCTGTAGAATATCCAAAGCAAAGAAGAACTATTCTACCATTGAATGCGAGGGGCTAGCTATGGTGTATGCACTCCAGAAGTATCGACACTACTCGATAGGAAGTCACTTTAAGATTTATATGGATCACTCCGCGCTAAAGTACCTAGTCAATAAGACTATGTTGGAGGGGCGAATCTGCAAATGGCTCTTATTATTCCAAGAGTATGATTTTGAAGTTGTTGTGAAGCCTAGATTATTAAATGTGGGACCAAACCATCTATCGCGCATTGAAACAAAGGAGGAACCTGCTAACTTGGAAGAAGGATTGCCTAACTTGCAACTTTTTGCAGTGTGTGTCACGTATGGTCATTTTGAGAATATAATACACTTCCTAACAATAGGAATTGCACCAAAAGGATACTTTGTCCAGCAAAAGAAAGAATTAGTGGTGCATGCGATAGATTTATCTATCATTGTTGGGCATCTATACAAGATGGGGATGGATGAGATATTGCAATGGTATGTACTTGAGTTTGAAAGAAGCAGCATCCTCATGGATGCTCATGGGGGTGCCGCAAGAGGACATTATGCATGGATAGCAACCTCACAAAAGATTCTACGCACCGGGTTGTGGTGGCCAACCCTTCATCAGGATTCAAAAGCATATTGCAAGGCGTGTGATGTATGTCAAAGAATAGGCAGGCCATTGTGGAGGGATGAAATGCCTTTGAATCCAAAAATGACGTTGCAACCCTTTGAAAAGTGGGCAATAGAGTTTGTAGGACCAATTCAACCATAAGGGAAGATAGGAGCAAGATACATTATCATTGTGACGGGGTACTTGACTTGTTGGACAGAAACGCAGCCGGCGAAGGATTGCACGAGCACGAGTACCACAAAGTTCCTATTTGAGAATGTACTGACATAATTTGGATGCCCACAAATCTTGATGAGTGATCGTGGTATGCACTTACTGAATGAGACGATCAGTGCACTATTGGAGAAATTTCAGGTATATCACCAAAAGAGAACACCTTATCACCCACATGCTATTCAACAAATTTCTTGAAAACGAGTTGACCAAGGTTTTCAATGGTTAGCGAAGTGATTGGGACCTATGCATACCTACAGTATTGTGGGCTTATCAAATAACATGCAAAAAGCTGACGATACAAACCCCTTTTAGGCTTGTCTATGGTGTGGAAGCCATAATGCCTATGGAATACATCGTGCCTAGTCTATGCATAGCAGCGGTCACAGGAATGATAGATCACAGAGCCCTGGAAGAGAGGCTTGTGCAGCTGGATGAGCTTGAAGAAGAAAGATTTTTGGTTGGGTTTCACCAATAGGTCCAAAAGTAGCGTGAAAAGGCATGGCATGATCAACACATCAAGCTGCGCACGTTTAAGGTAAACAATCTGGTTTTGTTGTATGATGTAATTTTGATAAATTTCCTAGAAAATTCAGGATGCACTGGTTAGGGCCTTATGTCATTAAGGAGATTACCAACGGAGGAGCGGTACAGTTGGTCAAGTTAAATGGAGAACCCTTCCCAAGAAAGGTGAATGGCAGTCGCTTAAAGCCATACACCAACCGTTCGGTCATGTGACTGAATGAAAGTAGCATAGTCTTAGTGCTCCAAGCATTTGCAAGGAGGTGAGGAACTATAAACTACACTACCCGAATTGGGGAGTTACGTGATTTCAGGACTGCGCTAAGTAGGGAAGTGTCACAGGGTCCACGACAACGCGAAGAAAGCTACGCTACTCATGGAAATAGCGTGCAGGCTCACCAGAAAGTGACTATTAAAGTCATTGTTCATGATTTGATAGTCGAATTGTGGCCAAATGGAGTCAGTGACAGACATTTAAGGCAAAATTTATGGACTAGATTCTTGGAAATTTGCCGCAATCCAGCATTAATGGGCCGAATGTGGGGGGAATGGTTGGATTTGAATTCAAAAGGCCCTATAAATCACAGGTGGTTGTCTAGTGAAAAACACTTGGTAGTTTGAAAATTCAGTTGTTGCGCTATCAAGTTTGTATGGATCATGTCAATTTTGAGGCTTTGAGAGCAAGTTCAGTGTTTGAGAGATTACCAAAGGAGACGCAAGACCTCCTGAATAGAATGATGTCGACACCCGCGGAAGCTGTGTAGGAAATTGAAATAGTAGAAGCTGCCCTAGAGAGTGCCGAAGTGGTAGTCGATGTCCCTAAATCACCCAGGACACCAAGGCCAAAGAAGAATAAGCAAACTATGCTACCGACGCGCATCTCACCTAGAAACCCATAGAGGAGCAAGCTCACTTTGCAGGAAAAGGGGAAGGACATTAATCTGGAGGCAGACAAGGAAGAATCTGAAGAAATCTTGGTGGATGAGGAGGATTTGAAAATGGAAGTTGAAACGCAGGGTGTGGACCCAATTACCAGGTTACCAAAATATGTTCCTCCGAGCAAGGGCAAAGCCAAGGTGCCAAAGGACATAGATTAGATCAAGAGCTCTCTGCAAACTCTATTGCTCCTGGATGACATTGTTTTTGAGGGGTCCCATTTAGGGTGGGTTCCTGTACTAAAGTTCGAAGATTGGGACCTCACAGATCACGAGAAATTCCCTCATTTAGCAACTGAGTAGCTAATGCACCGACGGATTGACACGACTACTGGAATGATTAAATTAGAGCTACAAACATGGCTCGAGGGTGTAGAGAAAGCGAGGATGCTCAACCTGCTCTGGGTACAATTCCTCGTCAATACCATACAATTGAAACCCAACTTTGTTGAAAGTGAAAGCTCTATTATGCTCATCACAAGTTATTTATTTATGACCACCTTATCTTTCTCTCATCTTTCCCATTTATCGATATGGGGTTCACCATATTTTGCATGATCATGCAAATAAAAGATGAAAGCTTGATTTATGTCATACGATGACATAAATTCCAACGTTAGGTGCATTCAATATCCTATATATATAAACATAGCCATAATGTTAGGTACATAAAATATCTTATATATATATAAACCTAACCTTAACATTAATACTATATTTTAAGTTATAATACTAATCAACTAAACCATTGTTGTATCATCATGAAAGTGTACTTATGATTCTAAACCTTTGTTGTATCATCACGAAAGCGACAGTTAGTTATATAACATCGTTTTCAAGGTTAGGTGGATACATGAAAGTGACCATTCGTTTTATAATATCGTTTTCAAGGTTAGGTGGATATAGGATCAGTTTTATATACATTTACATCCACCTCATCTTATTCTCGTCCGCCCATTTTATAAAATTATACTTGAAACCCTCTCCCTTAACGTATGATTCAAAACTTCTCTTTAAGTAGAAACATTATATTAAATAAATTATTTAATATTATAATTACATCAATTAAATCTTCTCATTTTTAACAATGGGGATTTATATATTCTAAAATCATTAAGAAAGTGAAAGTTGCCTCATATCGTAATAAAAGATTTATCAAATATTACATTTACATCCACATGAATGAATAATTCAAAACCTTTCCAATCAATTCAATTATTTAATTCTTTTGGCCGTAAGTTTCCACCAAAAATTATGGTTTTTTATTTTCTTGGTTCTAACTATTTCAACTTTTAACGTAAACTTTGGCTTTATCTCGTCATTACTTATGTCTCGAACTCCATTGTAAAAAATATATATATATATATATATATATATATTGAAATAAGAATTTGTGTATACATATTTCTTTAAAGTATAATAGTTCATTATAACATGTTATTAGACTTGAACCACAACGAAAAGATTGAATTGCTCATAAATTGTTTAAGCAAACATCTTTTTAATTTAATTTTATTACTATAGTTTTAAGCTAAGTCAGCTAGTATTCGTCGTGGTTGAGTTAAATGACTTTAAAGTTCAACAAACTTTAACATTTAAAAAATTATTTAATAAAATTTTAAATTAAATTTCACATATTAAAACAAATTTGAAAATTTTATATATATAGAGTTGTAACTCTTTTATATATAATGCTAAGAATGATTGTTACCAGTGAAATATAATAATCACAACCAATCGTAAAGATTAAAATATTTTTTAATATACATCTGGTTGTTTTATCTATTTAAATTTTAAATGATTGATTATACTTTATTTAATGGTTATAAATATAGAAATTTATGTATAGAAATAAAAAAAATTAACAAATATATATAAAAATATAAATATAATAGTAATTGAAATATATATATGATGATATATTATTTGTACAGTAATTTTTAGGATATATAAATTAAGTGTGTATAAATAAATAAAGACTAATATATATATAAGATTCTAAAATAATGATGATGATGATTAATGTCTATTAAGACCAATGTGGTTTAACGGACCTCAAAAAAATGAAAAAGAATATAATCGTGATTCTTCAAATTCTTGTTTCTATCATTAAAAAAAGGAAAAAAACGCTCTAAAATCGCTATAATTGGTTGACTTAATAAGTCAAGAAGATTGGAAGTGTGGCAGATGTTAAGAAATTGAGAGCGGATGTGAGTAAGAGTAGGGCAGTCTAAAAGGAAGTGTTTTTCTTCTTCCACTCTCTTAGTACGCAAATCTGACAGATTCTATTTTCCGAGAGAGTCTTGAGAGTATACCACTGCTTAGTTTCACTTTGAAGCTCATGAAAATTAGTTCCTATCCTAGCAATGTTCATTTTTTTCTTAGTGTTGGTCAACACATAGAGATAATTATGGTTATCAAGGGTGGGGTTGATCACCTTCTTATAGCATCTTAGCTTCCTTTTACCCTCCATCTCCCTTTCATCCCGCAACTTGTCCTTAAAATTGGAGGTAATAGTATCTTTGACACTATCCTTGCTTCCCATGATGATCTCCTCCTTAATCCCTCAATGGTTGAGCCAATACTGACATCCTTATGCCACCCGTGCATGAGGCGAAGGTGGGGGTTTTGTCTAATGTTAGAAGCAATTTTTGGGAGCCTCTTGGATTCCATGTTGTAAAGCTTCTTCTTATACATCATATATTTAAACATAATCGTATTTTCAATGGCGGACAGACCAAATTCGATCAAGAGGATAGGATAGAGAGCATTTCCCTTGATCTTGACGTTGTAGGTTATGAATTTCTTTTGAATCGTCCCAATCTTTCTCCATGACTCTCTCGATATAGTGCAACCCCAAACTTCACATCCGTATAAAACAATAGGGGTGACGAGAGTCTCAAAGAGGAACCCTTTTTTACTCCAAATGTAAAGATTGGCTAACTTACAATTGTTTTCAAGCTCATAATAAGATTTCCAACCTCCAATAATACTTTTCTCAATGCTATAATTCCAGTTGATTTGATGAGGAAAGTCAATACCCAAATATTTATAATAAGAAACACACTCTAAGAAATGGTTATCATAGATGAAACTACCATGAGTGATCTTTTTGGGTTTAATGATCATGACTTTAGTCTTGTCGGTATTCTTCTCGGTATTAACCACCATACCGATCTTGGCATAGTAGGCATGAAGAGTCTTAAGTTGCTTGTCTAGGTCATCATGGATTTTTGCAAGAAGAATGATATCATTAGCATAAAGGATAAGAGTAATGATTATACCATCAAACTTGGTGCCCTTGCAAACTATAGTTTCGAGACACTCCTCTGGCTGATCGATGTAAATGCTAAAAAAGGTAGGGAATAGGGGAAACCCTTACTTAACCCTGATATTGCATTTAATATCTTTAGACCACCCTTCGTTGGTCTTAATTTTGGAAATGGCAGTCTTGTAGAGGCAGATCACAACAATCCTCAGTTCAGGAGGAACCATGAACTCTTCAAGTCTCTCCCAGATCTTATCTCAAGGAATAGTGTCGAAACATTTTCTAAAGTCCACAAAATAATAGAAGAGATCGAATTTACTATTGCGAAATTCCTTTGCAATGATCCTAAGAGTGACAAGATGGTTGATAGTCGAGCGATGTCTTCTAAAACCAACTTTCCCTTTAGCTCTTTTACCATAGTTTTCAAGCCAAAGGCTAAGCTTCTTTTCCAAAATGAGCCCATAGAGCTTGGCTAGGATGTGGCTAACCATAATGGTCATGTAGTTAGAGGGAACACTTTTGTCCCCATTTTTAAAGATATGCATAATAAGGCTTTGTATCCAAAGCTTAGGGAAGTCATGCTTTACTGCCAAATTGATAAGCGTGTGGATATGAGGAATGATGATAGATCTTCCCATTTTAAAGATCTCAGCTTCGTATCCTTCGATATCTTTAGCTTTCCCATGAGCGAACTTATTAATCCCAAACTCAACGTCTTCGAGAGAAAATATATCTTCCTTAATAAGAGTGTTTTAGATGGCGTCCATCGTGTCTGGAGAGTCATACAACTTCTTAATATAGTTGTCCCAATTTTCTAAGGGGATAGAATGATTGTTTTTAGTTTTACAAACAAGCACATTCTGCCAAAACTTTATGGGTGCAACTTTAGAAAGTTGGAGAATATGCTCTTGTGTCTTGTTAATATATGATCTCTTCTTCCTTTTGATGAGAGCTTTGTATATACTTATATTCTAGAGCTTAATTATTTCATTAGGAGCATCTCTGATCACTTCCCTGGCAATTTTATAGTCTTTTTCATACCAAGGGTTGGAAGTTCTATTATTATACTTATATAAAGTCTCATTAGAGAACTTGCTAATGGTAGTGGAAAGGGTAGTAGTAAATTGGTAATAAATTTGATTAATGTTGTTATTATAAGTTAGGGAGCCTAAATCCATTTCTAAATCCCTTAAGAAAAGGTTGACATTATGTCTATCAAAGCAAATGTGTATTTTTCTTCCATTGGTCTCCTGCATGTGGTTGGTATGCATAACAAGATTTAGGGATTAAGACAAAGGTCAGTGGTCAAAGTCAGGCTCATACCCATTAAGCAGCTCAAAGTTTGTAATACAGTTGAGGACATGGATGTCAGAAATCACATAATCCATGACATTGCTACCCAACCCTTGGAAACAACTCATCTGACCGGAGGAAGGCCACTTATTAATACCATTACAAATGATTAGGTCTTGAGAACTACAAAGTTTGAGGAGCTCGTTGTCGAATAAGTTCTCAATTATGTCATGAAAGTCTCTCTTGAATCTATTCGCTAAGTTACCATCTTCATCAAGTCACAACGGGTCGGGGTTAGACTTGTTACTTAACATAATAACTTGGTTAGTAGCAGTTCTAGCATTAAAGTCCTCAAGCAAAAGGATATTATCTTCATTCCTTATGTTGTAGATGTCTTTTTGTAAGGTATTGAAAGGACAATCTTTATCCAAGTTGTTTTTCTTATAGGATGTAGAGTTGATAGGAGCGAAATAGCAAATTGCAAGAAAGATCCTATTGGTGGTAGAATCAGAGATCTTGATCCAAACGTACTAATTGAAGGGGTCACTTTTATGATAAATAAATAAAAACAAAATTAAAAAATCTAAAATATATAATATATTTTTTACTCATATATTTAATTTATTTATATTAAAATATTACCACTTATATTTTAAACTATTTATAATATATAAACTTAGCATAATTTAGTATCAATATATAAATAAAAAATTAACAAACGTGTTCAAAATAATACAATGACAATTTACATATGTAATATTTTTTACTTTTATATAACCTTATATATATCACAACAAATTTAAATATATAAATATTTTTTTCATATACATATCCTAATTTTATATATTTTATTGAAATATGTAATATCTCTTTGAAGTTTATAACATGTCGTTAATTACCATGGTTAATGTTTAACGAAATGGTTGAAATCAAGAACTATTGTAAATTTGTTTGTAACTATATGTTGAAGTTATCATACTTTATTGGAGAAAAACAACAAGAAAAAAGGAGGACTCAAATGTGGTGCATATATGATATGGTTGGTGTAGGACATTGAATAAACCACTACTCCCTGTGTTTTTCGCGACTAGAATAACTGGTTCTCGTGGATCCTTATCTCTAGTGATGCAATTTTTGATTAACACCTGTGGGCTTTGGTCTAACGACAATCATGATTCCCAACAAGTGGTATGAGAGGGTGGGTCGTGAGTTCGATACACATCAAGCTCGCATTGGGGGGGAGATTGTTGGACATTGGATAAACCAATACTCTTTGTGTGTTTCGCGACATGGACTAACCGCCTCTTGTGGATCCTTATCTCTGGTGATGTGATTGTTGACTAACACCTGCAAGTTTTGGTTTAACGACAATCATGATTCCCAATAGTTGGTAAGGTTTTGAGGGCATGACAGATTTTTACAGAGGATAAATCCATACAAGGATACGATGCTAATTCTTTTAAAAAGATCACTATCGTGGCTTGTTTCTTTTTACAAAAGTTAGAGTAAAAGGAAAAGTGATATGTGGAAACAACTATTTTCACTCTTGCACCATTTCCAAACCATATCTTCCTCCTGCCTATCTATCGTTTGGGTTGTGTTGGAAATGATTATGTGTGGTCATCCAGGATTAAGTTTGAGATTGGTCCTGAGTTCTAACCATATAATCTTGAGTTCATAGATCATATTTGGTAGAGGATGAGGGTGGTCTTCACAGGAAATGGATTTGGAGCTCTACTCTGGAACGACCACTGGTGGATACGAAAATTTTCTCAAATGACATTTCCACTAAATAATAGAATGGGGAAAAAACTACATTTTGAGATAGACAAGAAGTATGAGCTCCTTGGTGTTTGGGGGTAGGCCCCTTCACAACTGTGTGCTTAGCGACTGATACATCCAATGGCAAGAATGTTAAACAAATTTTATGCCGAGAGAGTCTGTGTTTCTTTGTGAAGGGAGATAAGTGTTTCTTTGTGAAGGGAGATAAGTATATTATTAATTTTATTGAAAAGATTTAAAAAGTTTATAAGCCCAAGAAAAGATAAGATAGGTTAATTTTTTCATGTTCATGGGAAATACTACACATGCATCTTGTGTGTATGAAATGATAAAAAAATGTTATTTTATTGAAAGATTTCAGAGGAGTTTTTGTGCATGAATTGATAAAAATAAAGGTTATTTTTAAAAAAATATTTATTCGAATCTTGCATATTATTGTTACCAGTTTGACTCCCATTAAATCTTGACTCATTCTGTCAATTTTGCCTTGTGCTTCCTCTCATATTCTCATGATAAAATATGCTCCCTTAAATTTTCATATTACCCTTGCATTAAATGTACCATTATAATAATCATCATACCTTATAAAAAATTACTATCATTATTAAATAAAAAATTAAAATCTTAATTTTGAATTAAAAATTACCATTCATATTATAATAAATTAAAATTAAATAAAAAATAAATATCATTAAAATCTAAACCTAACTTTTTATATATAGATAGATAGATATAAACCAGAAAAATTAAATTAAATAAAACAAACCAGTATTAATAAATCAATTAATATATATATATAAATAACCCATCTTTCCTACCACTTCATTTAAAAATTAGAAAGGTTGATAATGATCAACGTATGCTCCACTTTGAGATTAAATATGAACGATAATTATAACTCCCTAAGTAAACACTTTATGAATCATGTTAAATACCGTCAAGTGGAGACCCATGGAATATTGAAAAATGGACCCATAATATGACTTGTTACCATTTGTTACCACTTTATTAAGCCATCAGGGTTTAATTTAGAGTTATTTATTTCAGACTCGACAAAATTTCGAATTTCGAATAAGATTTATAGAAACATATATTAAATTAATATATATATATATATATATTATATATATACTATATATATATTATACTATATAAAATTAATTTTAAAATTAAATATAGATATGTATTATTTATTAAAGGTTATAATTATATATGTATTAATTTTATTTAATTTAAAGTAAATTTATATATTATTATTGGAGATTTTATTTGAGATTATATGGATTAAGTTATTTAAAAAATTTATTTGAATATTTATATTAAAATGGAAGTTTTGAAATCTATCAATTAAAGTTTTATTTTAAATTTAAAATTGAAAACATATATACATTTTAGATTGTCTTTCATTTAAATTCAGTTTTTGATATTTTTACAGAATTAATGGTGAATGGAAAATATGCCCGCATGAGTTTAACGTGAAAGAGCATTAAAAGGGGAATTATTCAAATTTTATATTGAAATGGAAATCTATAGTTTATTATATATTTATTTTGGATTTGATTTCAAACTCACAATTTTATTTTTAATGAATGAGTTATTTTTATTTATTTCTAATGAATGAGTTATTTTTACCATAAACAATTTAATAGTTAATTGATTGAAGATTTGAACGGGAGATTAATGGGAGAAAAAATATACATTTCATTTAGTTAAAATAATAATTATTAATGTAATTTTACTAGAAGTTATGGAAACTAAATGAAACGAGCTTCGAAACGTTTAAACGAAGATGTAAAAGAATTGTTCGAGAGCTTTTTTGGGGAAGAAGCCTTTTGGTAGAGATTTTTTTGGGCAGATTGAATGATAGTGGTGCATTGTAAATGAAGAATTATTCCTTTTAAGGCCATCATGTACTTGCTATAGTGGTGTTGTTCATTGTAGTCATGAGGATTTT
>APFE030458480.1:0-68139 GCA_000404065.3 Pinus taeda
TAATTATGTGGCAACTGATCCCATGTTTTCAGTTACCGATGTAAGTGAGCCTCTCACTGTTTGCTCATCTTCCTTTGATTTAGATCCGGTAATTGACATGGAAAATTCTATGGGCTTATTTGAAAGGAATGTTCTTATCCCTTTTGAGTCCCTTGACATGTGTTCCTTCCAGAGAACTCTTCTTCCTTCTGATGAAGACCTCTTGGAAGCCATGATCAAGGTGTGTCCATTGACATGTCTTTCTTCCAGTTGGAAGCCATGATCAGTGAGGGCGAGGATAGTTATTTCTTGTATCAACCTCGTTAAAAAATGAAACAAGCTGTCATGAAGACAATTCTTTTCCTGTGTCAACCTCGTTAAAAAATGAATCAGTTGTTTCGAGGAAAGTTCCTTTTACTGTGTCGACCTCATTAAAAAATGAATCAGTGAGTATGAGGACAGTTCTTTTCCTGTGTCAACCTCGTTAAAAAATGAATCAGTTGGTCAAGGATAGTTCCTGTTACTGAGTCAACCTTGTTAAAAAATGAATCAGGTTCGAGGATGGTTCCTTGTCTTGTGTCAACCTCGTTAAAAAATGAAACAAGCATAGTTTATATAGGTAGATTGTAGAGAGTAGACTTGAGCATAGTTCCTTGTCTTGTGTCAAGCTCGTTAAAAAATGAAACAAGGAGTCACGAGCATAGTTCCTTGTCTTGTGTCAAGCTCGTTAAAAAATGAAACAAGGAGTCATAGGTTAGGTAGATTGTAGAGAGTAGTTATGAGCATAGTTCCTTGTCTTGTGTCAAGCTCGTTAAAAAATGAATCAAGGATTTTATGAGCATAGTTCCTTGTCTTGTGTCAAGCTCGTTAAAAAATGAATCAAGGATTTCATGAGCATAGTTCCTTGTCTTGTGTCAAGCTCGTTAAAAAATGAATCAAGGTTTTTAGAGTATAGTTCTTTGTTAGGTAGATTGTAGAGAGTAGTTATGAGCATAATTCCTTGTCTTGTGTCAAGCTCGTTAAAAAATGAATCAAGGATTTTATGAGCATAGTTCCTTGTCTTGTGTCAAGCTCGTTAAAAAATGAATCAAGGTTTTGAGTATAGTTCTTTGTTAGGTAGATTGTAGAGAATAGTTATGAGCATAGTTCCTTATCTTATGTCAAGCTCGTTTAAAAAATGAAACAAGGGTTTTGAGGATAGTTCTTTTCCTATGTCAACCTCACTAAAAAATGAAACAACTCCCACGAGCCTTTCCAATATTTCGAAAGTAAACCTTCATTTCATCCACCTGGTTGAATGCAATGAAGTTTGGGGGGCATGTACCTTGATTTGCGTCAATATGCCAGGGCATGCGAACTTATAACAAGCATAGTTTTTCGTTTCAAGCTTGTGTAAACATGAAACCGAATCCGAGCATAGTTCTTTTCCTGTGTCAAACTCGTTAAAAAATGAAACAAATCCTCCTCTAATTGAGTCGAGAGTTTGACTAGATCTCATAGATGTTAAGTTGTATATTTAGGTTAGTTATTTCAGTTTTTCTTGCATGATTTTCTTACAGTTTTAGGTCGAGTATTTCAAATGATCTCGTAATTGAACCTTCATTTCATCCAACTGGTTGAATGAAATGAAGCTGGGGGGCATGTGCTCTAGCAGTTATGCTTAGGGGGCATCAAGCACAGTTTTCTCTTTGTTTCAAGCTTGTGTAAAAATGAAACTACTTTGAAGCATAGTTTTTCTCTGTTTCAAGCTTTTGTAAAAATGAAACCTATCTCGAGTCAATTTCAGTTATTTTCAAGACTCGTTAAACTCATGAAAATTCCGAGATTATTTTGCTATCTTTCATTCTCGTAAAACAAATGAAAATGCCGAGTTCTTTCCGTCTTTTCCTGCTTGTAAATTAAATTGAAAGTCAGCCATATGGGTACATTTTTATCATTTTTTTGAATTCATTAAAACTTATGAAAAAGTGAAAACCATGAGTAAATTTTTATCATTTTTTCGAACTCATTAAAACTTACGAAAAAGTCAAACCTCAGAGTCATCTTTTAAGCCCTTTTCTGACTCCTAAAACATGAATAGATTGCCGAGTTTCTGTTTTAAACTCGTTAAAACGGAATTAAAAGACGGTCGATTTACAGCTCTTTTTCGACCGTAAAAACATAAAAAGATCGCCGGATTTTTGTCGTTTTAAATTCGATATTGGTTATAAAAAGACGTGTCCTTGGTCGCTTTTCTACTTTTTCAGATCAAAGGCACTAATAACGAAAAGTACTCCTTGGTCGTAAAAGATCAAGCGGTTCTCCCAGGTATTATTTTATACTTTTTCGGGCTTGGGAAACACAAATTTACGAAAAAGTCCAATCTGGAGTCTTCTTAAGTTTTTCAGACTCTCTAAAATTGAAAAACGCCGAGTTTCTCCTATACTGGACTCGTTAAAAATTTCACAGTAAAGGACCTGTTCTATTACAAACAGGAACGGACCACTCCTTCTTAGGGTTCGAATCAAAAACTAAGTTGGACTCACCCGAAGGATGAGCTTATAATCAAGCATATGTTATCCTCCTCAAGCTTGTAAAAAATAAAGAGGTACTTGCCAGAAATGGTGGGGGAAAAGAGAGAAGAATGAGCCTATTTGTTATCCTTTGTCTCAGAAAAAACCTTATTACCACTCTTAAACATGACACTTTTCATTCACCTGGGTTGGGAAATCCTTTGCCTCACAGTTGATCAAACCACATTGAAATTCTTCAGCTGGGTTCCGGGTATTAACTTTGAGTTATTCGTCACCAAGCCATCTGTTGTGTCGTTATGTGTTCAAGAGGTCTGCAAACAAAGCATTCAATTGCAAAATACCTATCATCCATTTTGACCATCCCTGAGTCAGTCCTTACAACAACATTTCTTCAACTTCAACTATGATTTCGTGTTGTGGGCTTGCCTGCGACGGGTCGCTTTCTATCGACATCAGCACATTATCTAGAGAGATGACTTAGAAATCGTCAGTACCTTGAAATCTGCATGCATCAATGGTAGGTTTCTCACCTTTGACGTCAGTTTACATCATTGACTTTCGATCGAAGGACTCCGTGAAATGTTCGAGATCGATTCATTCATTCACATCTCATGGATTGTACCGGGTACTTTGAGAACCATTGACATCACTGGTGGTCTCGCTCACACTTGTTAACAGTTTACATCATCGACTGGTAATCAAGTGGTTTCTACCATGTTCGACATCAACTCATTTATTCGCATGGCTAGAATAGTACCATTTCGGGAAGTAGAAATGAAGACCCTGGATCTAGTTTCCACCATCCGGGCTGCGAGGAGTTTTGTATTCATTATATAGTAGACCAATTATAAACAGATGGTTGCATCCATACTGTGTCTACATGAGTCTATGATTATGATGTACTACGGAATCATTCCTGTATCAGAGCAGTAGTTAATCTATTAGTTAAAGTTTTTTTATCTGAGTATGGGAATGCCTACCTCAGCGATGATATAATCTTATACATGTATTTTGTGTTGAAAATTGCAGGTTTTGACTGGGCTCTCCACAAGATAATCATTGAAATGATAAAGTACTTCACCCTTCCTAGATGATATAAAACCCTTATCTATTAAAAGATTCGCAATTTAAGGGGCAATCTGTTACACTAAAATTTTTCACCATGACTATCTGGAATTAGTATGGCTCCATCAACAGTCATACTATCCTCCTTGTCAAGCCTTGTACCTCTGCTCTCCATGTCAAACTTCAAGAAAGAGAGAAAGTCATTAAAAAATATGTTTATCTCTGGGTACGCAGGTTCTCTCTACCTTGCCTGCGTGTACGCATCCCAAGCTCATTGTACCTGCATACTTGTACGCTCTGTAAGTCAAGGGATGGGGTGCGTACTCCTGTAAAGGTCAAAAGGCGCGAGTTTCATCTTAAAAAAGTTACTTGTGGTCATTTCTAGAGCATTCTAGAAGATTGTTTGACGTGTATTGAGCGCCTCCAGATGGTTCATGCATCCCTATGAAAGAGGAATTTATCCCATCAAGAGAGGAGCTACCCCATCCAAAAGAGGGAGTATCCCATTGATGTTGGACCTGAATAACTTCCTCTAGAACACTATAAATACAGGCATTGGCCAGAGGAGGAGAGGTTAAAAGCTGAACATTCCAAAGGGTAGATGCTGCTGGAATTAGGACTTCCTTGTAGAAGCTTGTGAGGAGAGATTCCTATCCTTTCTTGTTTCATTTGGAAGTGGGTGAGCTTATCAAAGTAAAGGAAAACTCTTGCTGGACCCTGGAGGAACTTGCACAACACCAAGGCTCAGGTTGTAATGGTTTCTTTTGTTTCCTATTAATACAAATAAGTCCATTCTTCTCAACAATTTGTTTAATGAGTTGTTTCATATACTCGGTCTATATGTTGAATATGTTTTATTTTATGGGATATTCAGGTGCTATGTAATCGTTTGATTGTTAGTGAATGCAGGTTTCGAAGTGAAGGAGGAGCTCATCCGGATCGACGAGGCTGGACTACTACAACAGCTTTGGACTACAGGTAGGATCTAAAACACTTGATTTCTCGTGTGATAAATGCATGTTTAGAGAAGGATTGCTCTTAATTGTCTTGTTTGTCACTAGAAAGTCTTAGGCTTCTAGGGAGGTTGGTTTTGTCCACAAGATTAACTCTTTCTGCATGACAGAAAGGAAAATGGGACCGAAGAAGAAAGGATAATGAAGAAATTGTTACAAGAGTGGAAAAACTTAGATGAGAGATTCATCCCAGAAGCCCAGAAACAACAATACAAGGAGGCATTTCAAAAATATAAGGAGAAGAAAGGCGGCATGACAGAGATTGGACCAGACCAATTAGGAACGCCAGGCTCCCAAAACATAGGAATGGACGGAAATGGCAAAGGAGGAAGGAAACGAGGGAGGAAAACATTGAATGAAACGATTCAAGCAGTAGGGGAAACTTTAGTTAATTCAAGAAGAGTGATACCTCTGTCAGAGGTATTCCAGCAACCCGTAAAAGGTTCTAAATGATTATTACAAGCTGGAATATAAGGGGACTCAACAGTAAGGACAATAAGGGATATCTGAAGGAATGACTGAGGAAGGATAAGCCTAGTATAATGATTATCCAGGAAACAAAAATGGATCAACAACAGCTACAAGGAATTTTGGAAAAGTCGAGACCAAAGTATGAAGTAATGGCTCAAGACGCAGTTGGGTCAGCTGGAGGTTTAGCGATTTTATGGAATACAGAGGAGGTTATTTTTGAAAACTGGATCAGCCTCCCCAGAATACTATCCGAAGTGTTTAGGCTGGCAGGAACGATGGAAAGAATCCTCATTTCTGGGGTTTATGGTCCTCACTTACCCAGGGGCCGAAAAGAATTCCTAAGGAATGTACAAGCAGTAAGGCGAATAATCCCTGATAACTTATGGACAGTTGGCGGAGATTTTAATTTGATCCGCGATCTAGGAGAGAAAAGAGGCGGCATCAGGAGACAAGATCAGAGTATGGAGGATTTTAATGAGCTTATAATAGATCTAAGACTAGTGGATACCCCAACAACAAACGCCGTGTTCACCTGGAATAACAGGAGGGGTGGGAAGAACCAGATAGCATCAAAGTTGGATAGGTTTCTCCTATCAGAACAAATTTTGAATAGGGATGTTTTTATAGAGGCGAAAATCCTTCCGGGCCTAGGCTCAGACCACTGGCCGATACATTTCGAAATTGATATAAAGAAAAACAAAGCAAGAAACCTTTCCAGTTTGAGGCCTTCTAGCTCAGAAACCCAGATTTCCTCCATAAAGTGGAAGAATGGTGGACTCAGAGTCAAGTCAGAGGGAAAGGAAAAATGCACACATTCCAATTAAAGCTCAAGGAAATAAAAAGAAAAATTAAAAAGTGGAATAGAGAAGAATTCGGGCACATAATGGAAGATAAACAAAAAATAGAAAAGGAAATGGAGGATATCCAGCAGCAAATTATCCTAGAAGGAAGGGATAAAGAAAGGAGAAAATAAGAGGGAAGAATAATAAACCAGCTAGAAGAAAGAAGAAAGCAGGAGGAGATCCTGTGGAGGCAAATTTCAAGGATAAACTGGCTGCGGGAAGGTGAGAGGAATACAAAATTCTTTCATCAAGCGATGATTCAAAATAGACAAAGAAACCGGATCTTCTCAATCAAAAATGAAGAAGGTGAGTGGGTAGTCGAGCAAGACGGAACAGAGAGAGTACTAGTGGAATACCATAAAGAGATCCTCACCGAAACTCGGGACGATAGAGGAGAAGAAATAGAACAAATATGCAAGGAGATCCCAAAATTAATAACAGTAGAATAGAACAAGGCTCTAATGCGTGCAGCTACGATGGAAGAGGTTGAGGAGGTGGTCATGAACATGAAAAAAGGAAAAGCACCGAGACCAGATGGTTTCACAATAGAATTTGATCAAGCAGGATGGAATTTCATGGGGCAGGAAGTCTTGGAAGTTGTCGAAGAATCTCGCTTGAAGCAAAAGATATGGCCAGGTATTAACTCAACCTTTTTAACTCTGATTCCTAAAAGTAATAGTTCTAAGGAAGCTCAAGGGTTTCGACCAATAGCTCTGTGCAATGTTATTTATAAGATCATTTCTACTCTGATAGCAAAAGGTTGAAACCTCTTCTCCCGAACATCATATCCCCAGAGAAAACGGGTTTTGTTGAGAGAAGACAAATACTGGATGGTTTAGTGGTTACTCAGGAGATGATACACTCCCTAAACCAAAATAAGCAGAGGTGAATGATGATAAAACTAGATCTCTCAAAGGCCTATGACCGCCTAAGCTGGAGATACCTCTGTGTGGTGTTGGAAGCATATGGTTTCAAAAAGAGATGGATCGAATGGATATTTAGCATGATTTCAACCCTAATCTTCTCAATTCTGGTCAATGGCAACCCAACAAGGACTTTTAACGCCTCAAGGGGTATAAGGCAAGGTGATCCAATATCACCCTTTCTATTTATTTTAGTAGCAGAAGGACTAGGGAGAATTATCAAAAGAGAGATCAGGAAAAAGAAGATCAGAGGATTAAAACATTGGGGAAACAATCTAGCTATAACGCATCAACAGTTCATTGATGACATAATGTTATTTGGGGAAGTTAGCATCAGAGAGGTCAAGGCGATCAAGGAAATCCTGGATTTATTCATGGAAGCTTCGGGAATGGAGATTAATAAGGAAAAATCCTGCACATTTATTTTCAACACATCGGAGGCCATCAAAGCTCATCTCACTAGAACCCTGGGCTTCAGACAGGGGGAACTCCCGACTAAGTATCTAGGGAATCAGCTGGACATGCACCCCACCAGAATGAAAAACTGGCAGGAAGTTATTGACAAAATCAAGAGACGGTTGACAAACTGGTCCTTCAGGTCCCTGAATATAGCTAGTCGAGTAGTCTTGCCAAAGTCAGTCCTTCAATCAATTCCCATATACCCGCTGTCCATCAAAGCAGCATCGAAAGGTGTATGCTCAAAATTAAGGGAGATATTTGGGAAGTTCGTTTGGGGAGGACCGAAACAACAGAGGAAATGGGCCTTAGTTTCGTCGACAAATCTGATCCAAAGAAAGGAAGAGGGAGGATTGGGGGTCAGAGATCCCGAAATGCTAAATAGAGTCTTAGGCGCAAAATTATGGTGGAGATGGTTACAAGGAGGAAAGGATGTATGGAAGAGAATATGGGAATACAAATATAATATGCCATAACTAACAGAAGATAAATTAAGAATTGAAGAAACCCCAAAAGGGTCCTCCATATGGAATCTAGCAAGTTAGAACAGAGATATGATCAACCAGCACGCTTTTTGCAAGATCCGAGGAGGAAATAATGCAAAATTTTGGGAGGACAGATGGCAGCAGAAAGGCAAAATGACAGAAATACAAGCCCTTCAAGATATCCAACAGAGAGCGCAAAGGGCAGGGATGGACTATGTAAAGGATTACTAGACAGATGAGGAGAGCAATGACATATGGAGGACATGGAGGAAACCAGGAGAATTGTGTGAGAACATAAACGCAGAGCTAGAGCAAAATTACCTCAAAGAAGTGGATCTCAAAAAGATAAAAAGTAGGACAGGGGAGGACATCCTAAGATGGGGCAGATCAATGAAAGGGACGTTCACAGTAAAAGAGGCCTACTACCTGACAACAAGGCAAAATCGGGAAGAGGGAGGTTTAGACTGGAGGAAGATTTGGGAAGGAAAATGGTGGCCAGAAATCACAATCTTCGCCTGGCTGGTCAGTAGAGGAAGGATCCTAACCTGGGAAAAAATCCTAAAGAGAGGATACCACGGACCATCAAGATGTAGTCTCGGCAACAGTGAAATAGAAAATCAAGAACACCTTCTAAATAATTGCCCTTATGCAGAAAGTGTATGGGAAAAGATCAGATTACTATTTGGAAGGACAATGAGAGACCCTAATAGTATACAGAATACCATTATACAATGGGGTTTGGGCCAATTCCACAGAAAAGTTGTTAGAAGAATATGGAATTTAGCGGTAGGATTCGTGATTTGGTTTATATGGAAGGAACACAACAGAAGAATATTCAGGGGGCGTAGTAGTAGACCAGAAAGAGTTTGGGAGGAAATAAGCAAAGACTTCAAAGAAATTGTTCTCTCAGACACCTGGGATGAGGAAGACTGGAAGATGGACCAAACAGAAGGTAGAATAGCCTCGAAGCTTAACTTAGAATTTAACATGATTTACCCTAGAAAAGAAAAGAAAGGTAATCCTCAAGCTCAAAGTCCCAATCAATTCAGATACCCAGGGATACACTCCATCAAATTTAACTTCGATGGAGCGTCGAAAGGGAACCCTGGCCCAGCAAGCCTAAGAGGTATTTTCCGCGATGGCCAAGGAAAAACTAGGTGGATCTACACGGAGTGGGGAGGCGAGATGACGAACAATGAGGCAGAACTCTGGGCGGTCCATCAGGCCCTGAGAATAGCAGTGAGAAACAGTTATATGAACCTGGAGATTGAAGGGGACTCGCAGATCACGATAAGGATGCTGCGTAAACTAAAGGATGGGCAAAGCTGGGATAAAGTGGCCAAAAGCTGGAGGACAGCGGGCATTGTCAAAGATATAGCAGAACTGCTAAATAGGATTGATTATAAGATAATCAACCATGTCTGACGAAATGGAAACAATGTTGTGGACCTCCTGGCTAACTGGGGAAGCAAAGAAGCAAACAACAGTCTAGATAGAAGCTGGCCCTCATTAGAAAGGGATCACAGCTGGGAAGGTCATGAAAACATAATTAACCAAGACCATAATGAAGCATCATTGGCATGAAGTGGAGAAAACTGAACACCCGATCGGGTTGCGTGACGTGGAGAGGCAAGAAATCATGTTTCGGCGGCGGGAGGAGCAAGCAAACGCAGGCAAATATCAAGGTATTATTGCAACAGGTAAATGGAGCAGTGGAAAGGTTAGTGGAGCAGCTCGGCAGGACGGTGGACGGGACAGGATGTTAGGGACAAGCCCGAGGAATGATGGCGCTGGGATCGGGCGCAGCGAACAACACAAAAGATTAAATAGGAAAGGCATGCAGAGGAGAGGGACAACGAAGGAAGGGTGGCGACGCAAATCATGAGGGAAAGACCACAGAGAAGTAGGGAAAGGCTGCACAGAGCTGAGCCATATTGATAAGGGAACGAGAAGAATTGCAAGCCGAGAGGAAGGCGAGAGGAATTGTAGAAGCAGGGAGAACATGGACGCAGAGGGTAGCAGGATAGTGCAACGATGGATGCGAAGCAGTGGAGCAGATGATGACCAGGGATGGAAAGAAGTGGATAGGAATGGCAAGCGGAAGATGGAGGAAAGCCTGCAGCAGGGCATCCCTGTTTATGAGGTCTCGGAAGGAGAGAGCGAGGACATGACGGAGGGCCGGGAGGAGTCCGCACAGGCGATAAGGAGAAATGGTCGAAACAAAACAGTGACAGGAATTGGGGAGGACGAAGAAGGGAGCCTGAAGAATGGAACAAAAGGAGGCAGGGTAAGATACAGGAGAGGGAGAGGCCGCAGGGGAAGAGGTGGCTGGAGAGGTCGGGATGTGGCAGCAGGTTGCAGCAGACGGGGGCGCCGGTGTTGCGCAAGCCATGAAGAGGACGCAGAGATAGAGATGGGAGATGGGAGCAAACAGAGCAGGCAGACCGTAGAAACCAGGGTCAGGATTGCAGAGAAGGAGTATAGGAAGAAAACTAACCCAAAAATTAAAAGAATTATTGAGCATTGGGAGGAAGAGGCCATCCACGCCCAGTCAGAGGATGAGATGGAAGATTGGATAAGTCTCCTGCCTGACCCAGGGCATACCAGAGGAAGAATGACTCTCTACAAATAGTCACTGCACCTGTACTAGGTTATGAAGAGGCTCATGGCTAAAGCCATGGAACAAATAGTGGTGGAAATGGCCGAATTGTCACATGGAATCCCGAATTTGAAGAAAGAATTGAAGAATATTGTAATCACTCTACTCATGCAAGACAAGCGGCTGGAGGACTTGCAACAGCAGCTTGAGGCAAGGGGCGTGATGGTCCAAAAAGAGAAAAAGCAGCAAGAGAATCCTGAGGAACAGTAAAGAAAGGCATGTTCTTGATGAATTTAGGAACTGTTGATTTCTGTTTTTGTTTTTAGCCATGCATAAGGTTTATGTTTATATATACTTGTAGATGTATGTCAATAGTAATAGGGAAAAGACTAAAGTGTATAAGGCATGGAAAGACAAGCTAAAAACCTTTTATTTTTGGGCAGCTATGAAAAAATATCGGTGGTCAATAAACTCGGTTTCCCTGCGGGGCGGGTTGAGACCACCCTAGCTATGTAATGTTTTCCTTTTGATAATAGAAAATGGCACCACCTCAGCTTACAAAAAAAAAAAAAAATTAGTACGGTTGAATCTATGATTGTAAAATTATGATAAATATTTTTATATTTCTTATATAGTTCATTCATATTCACTCCAACTTAATTAGTAAAATATTCCAATACTCACAGGGAAAGAATAATTAAAGGTAAAATAATTTAGTTGTTTCTTTATAAGACAAAAATCTGTAAGTCATTCAATTTTGAATATAAATTATAAATAATAACAAAGTATTAATAAATACAATTTAACCAATTCAATATTGGTTTATAAAATTTTGAACTGAAGAAGAAGAAAAACATGTGAACTAATTAATAAACCAATAAGTATCTAAATCAATACTAAATATTCAATGTTGTTTCTAAATTCACTAATTTCTCATTTTGGTTATATTTTTCTCATTTTTCTAATTGAGAAGGATTGCGACCTTGAATCGTTATTATCATAGATATTATACACAAGTAGAAATACTTAGTTTTAAGTGTAAAAATGTTTCCGCTACAAAAAAATGTGTAAAAACTTTTGAGAATCTTAACAATTATTTAAAATTCCAACAAGACAAATAAAAATCGATATAATTAGTGAAATAAAGAAAACAAAAACATACAACAATAACATAAATGATGAAATAGGACAAGTAAATATCATTCTATGTTTTCTTCACCCTAATTTGCATGTTGTTCTCAAAAATATTTTTTGATCTAGGGTCATGTCTTAATACGAATCACCAATCACTATCCAACACATCTGGGTAAAAAAACCCCTATTTATAGTGTTTTTGGAAAACATAAGGCTCCGTATCTTCATGCCACATCTCTCTAGAGTTTATAGATATCAACCCACTATCACAATCTCTCTTTACATTATTCCCATCAAAGGTGTCCCACCACTTTCACCTAAACATAACACATTTGAATGAAGGAAATACCACTTGAATGGTCTCTTGTATCTTTCCATCATAAACTAACATCCCCTACATTAGATTTTGATTGTGGTTCCTAGTGTTGGGCACCAAATCGAGCTATCTTTCTGTTGCATTTACATCACTCTTTTTTACCTTTTTGCATTTATTCACCTACATTTACTATGCTAAATCCATGAGGTAATCACCCCTTTTCTGTCTATTGGAATATTTTATTAATGAAGTGAAGTCATGAGGTTTTTCCTATTCACAGCACTAAAATATATGTTGGACCATAGCTTCTGGAGAACATATACCAATCTGGCAGTGTCCCGTGGTAGATCCGCAATTCACAGCAACGACCAGCCATAAGGAAGCCATGTAGCTAGAGTTGTAGATCCCTGAACCATTATTGGACCACTCGCCGATCTTGTCTATCTAGCGTTGGTGCCATTCAAAACTAATGTACATTTCTGGGTATACGGTTACCAGGTATTGGGGAAAGATGTTTTTCTCCCTTGCTGTGTATAAAAGACAGGTTATTCCTATAATTGGGGGACTCCCCATCGATATTGTAATACCCCTTTATAGATTAATAAAATATCATCTCTTTTGCTGCTCCATTCTTCACTGTGATTAATGCATCCCTGATCAAAGAGATGGGCCCGCTCTACTTGTCAGGTCTTGCATATTTCTGTGTGTGTTGTTTATTATTTCATAGTTTCTATTATAGCTTGTTAATTCCTGTAATTTATTTTCTTGAGTTTTGTAGCTATTTAAGTTTTACAACAATGTTTTGAATCTTAATCATGAACCCTTGGTCAGTAATGGATGGTAAGCTTACCCCTGCATATACCTTGCACATTTCCTTGAAAGGATAGGCAACCTGATTGATAAATTAATGTAGGAAAAGGGTGGATAGATTGTTCATACCTAGACCCCAACATTTTGGAGTCATTGCTAGGGAGGCTAACAAGGTGCAAGACATGATTCAAACCAACCAGAGGGTCAATCTCTCGTCCTGGGGAGAGAACGAGTTTTCTCACTCTGCTCTAGGTCCTAAGCATAGGTGTTTTTTTTTCTTTTTCTTTTTTTATTTTCTTTCCTTGGTTAGGCCACCCTCTTTTCCTTGGGAGGGAGGAGTCTTTTGATGCCCTACTCCAAGCCCTGAGTTAGATTTATTTCCTTCAAACCCTTGTGTGTTTTAATTTCGGGAAACCCTAGATTTTACTCTGAGGAGGGAGGAGTCTTTTGACACCCTACTTCAGATCTGGAAGTATTAGGTCTTCTCGGAGGCGTGTGTTTGTTCCTAGTTCTTTTCCTCAGGAGGGAGGAGTCCTTTGATGCCCTACTCCGATCCTTGAACCCTAGATTCCTATTTTTTTAGCTGTCTCTCGTTTAGTAAGATCTTTCATCGTGGGGAAGGAATGGTCCTTTGACACCTTACTTCAAGACTAGAGCTTTGTAGGTTGATAATTAGACTTTCTGTCATATCAACATTTGTATGAACAAAGAACCAAATAATATGGGTAGAGGAAGAGCCCCAAAAATGGGAGGACCAGACATGGGAAGAAAGAATTATATCCAACAAATTATAGCAAAAGCTGAATCAAAAGTATCCTCTCGCATAGCCATGAGACCAAGTGCATGGACAGTAAAGTTTGTGGGACAATCAGTAGATCAACCATTGCTATCTACAACATTCTGTGGTGATTCGACACAACAAGCCCTTGTAGTAGTTGAGGAGACATCCAACAGTATACCTGACCAAGGGAACCTTACGATGGTAATAGAAGGGGAAGAGGTTGCAAGAAGAACATCAATAGGGTCAGTCCATTCCAACAAAGAAAAGGAGTTCATAGCCGAAGGATCAAGTCATCAGGACGTAGGGGAAGGAAATGAACGGGCACTTGCATCACCAAGTGATCAGGGAAGTGATGTCAAAGCAACCGAAACCTGAGTGGCAAGGAAACCTTGGCCATCTTCCACAGACCTTGTTGAAATACCCAACAGTTATTAGATGATATTTATGGCTCCTACAAAATCCACCATTGAATTTCCTATGAAAGATCTTGGAGCTGGTGAGCCCACAAAGCCTATTCCATTAGCAGCCCTACCAAGCTTTCATGGGCTTGTTTCAGAAGACCCTGACACGTTTTTATTTGAATTTGACATACTGTGATGGGGGTATGACTACATGACATATGCCTAGAAGTTAAAAAAATTCCCTATTACATTAAAAGGGACAACTCTCCGATCGTTCATGGGCCTTGGAGGAAGCTCCATTTCCACATGGGATGATATGCGAACAACATTTATGGAAAAATACCAGGATTACTGCAAATCCTAGAACATCAAGGAGGAACTTTTTGAGTTCACACAGAAAGAAGATGAGAGCTTGGAAGACTGTGTGGAATGATTTAAGTACACATTATAGAGGTCAGGTCACTCTAACCTAGATAAGGGTATTCTAAAAATTATCCTTCTCTGGGCTTTTTATGAGGACTCTTTGGAACTGTTGAACATTGTAGGAAATGGTGACATCTCCAAGGAAAGCTTCAAAGTTATCTGTGAACTATGTATTCAGTGCTCGAGGGGGCTCACAAGAAACAGACAAGTGATTCACTCAACAAAAGTGTCTAGCGGGGGTGTTACGAAGGTAGAAATCAGAAACCTGCTAGACAATTTGAGAACAGATATCCTTAGTACTCTGTCGGCACAAATGGATATGCTACAAGTAAAATAGAAGTAGCTGGAATTGGTTATGACCATGGCTATATTCTACCTGAAGTGTAGAAGGAAGCACCCAGAGAGGGGATGCCCATTAAACTCCATCGAGGAATGTGCAATATGTGAATTAAATCATGCAACAAGCTCATGTCCCTACTTGCTAGGCCTAAAAGTATTATTTCAAGGGACAGGGGAAGACACAGATCAACTGTACCTCATCGGGTCTAGAAAGCCATGGTAGCCTCGACCACCAATGGGAAATAAAGGTATGTACTCAGACCCATCTCAATATTTCAGTAATTTCAACATGAGTCCTCAATCCATTCCCTATCCTCCCATGTGGCCACAATACCAGTTTCCACCTCAGTAGCAGTGGAACCGTCAAGCCGGTTCGAGCTCCCCATGGGCTCCAACTTAGCGATGACCCTCTCTTGGGTAGTTTCCTCAGCCAATGCAATAGAAGCAACTCCAAATGCCCTCTAATGTGCCTCCTGGTAGTCAACTTGCCCATCCTTAGCTTCCAATCTAGCTAACCTGAATCCCAATAATAAGGGAGCTCATCAAACTGACACTCTTAACCTACCTTCGTTTAGCATTTTCACTGCAGAGTTGTATGAAATGAATTTGCAATCAGGACAGACAGTAGATGTTCAACCTCCTCCAGTTGTCATTGAACAACTTGATAGTGAAGGTATGGAATTAGAATTAATTAATAAAGAGCCAAAACAAATTGGTAGAAACTAGGCGCCTCCTACAAAACAACATCAACTTTAACCACCTTATCCAGAGAGACTGACTTTTAGTAAATCAAGCCCTCAACTTGAATTCAACTTATTAGGTGAATTGCGGAACTTATTTGTCAAAATTCCCCTGTTATAGGCCATGAAGGATGTACCGATATATGCAAATACTCTTAAGGAATATTGTTCAAAGAAACCTACAAAGAAATCCAAAGACCCCCTTACTATTCATGTCATGGGAAAATTATTAGATTTTATGATGGGAAAGCCAACGCCTGTAAAGTATGGAGATCTAGGGAACCCAATTCTAATAGTACAAATTAATGGGATAGAGATCTTGAATGTGCTGGTAGACCACTAAAACTATGCATACATTGAGTCTTCATAACTTGAAACATACACCTACAGTGTTGGAACTGGCACACCGATCTATAGTAAAACCAGTAGGAAAGTTAGAAGATGTAACAATTTCAATGGATTCATGGCACTATCCCATATATTTCCTTGTTTTATATACACAATCTTCAGTCAGTGGCCATCCTCTAATTTTAGGTAGACCATGGCTGGCTACTATAGACGCTTACATTGGGAGTCGTTCAAGCCACATGGTTATTTCAAATGGGCACAACACTAAGAATTTAGTGTTATACCCACTTGTAGAGCCAAACCTATCCATAAAACCAACAGGTAGCAAGAAAATTTTATCTAGGAAGGAGCCTGAAATGGAAAATGAGGAATTAAGACCAATCCTCACTATTGGGTAGGCCCTTTAGTTAAAAATGGAATCAGAGGATGATCTAATCACCTCTTTCATGGATGATCATTGCTCTGTTTTAGAGCCAAGTCAACAAATCCTAGAATCTATCCTAAGCTGCGAGACATACGAAACTGTTGAAACGGTAAAAGGATCAGAGGAGCTACCTATTGATGCGCCCCATGGAAGCGTCCCAGTGGAATTAGAACCAGGAAAAACCCTGAATATTAATCCAAACCTGTCAGAATCCTAGAAGAGGAAACTTGTAGATGTCCTTCGTAAACATAAAGAAGCCTTTGCCTCAGATTACTCGGACATGAAGGGGATTCCTGCTAATTTATGTAGCCATCATATATACATTAAGGAAGATTGTTGTCTTGTGAGACAACCTTAGAGAAGGGTGAACCCTGCATTGAAAAATGTCGTGAAAGAAGAACTTCATAAATTACTGGACATAGGTTTTATTTACCCCATTTCAGTTATCCAATGGGTTTGTCCATTAGTAATGGTCCCCAAGAAAAATGGTAAATGGTGGATATGCATGGATTATAGACAATTAAATAAGGCAACACAGAAAGATCATTTTCCTTTACCATTTATTGACCATGTTTTGGACACATTGGCTGGAAAAATGTTCTTCTTCTTCCTAGATGGATTTAGCGTTAGGTAAACTTGACTTGGGATAGATTCAAAGTTGACCAGGTTAAACAGTGATGGTTTTGGGGCACATGGTATTGTGCACCCATAGTATTTTTCCCATGGTATTATATGTAATGGAGCTTATAAAAGGCTAGAAGGATTTCAATGTAATGCAATACTTGGAGGTGAGGGGTGAAGGCTCACTTGGTCAAATTGGCCAGGGTTTTGGCCAGTGCTAATGAGATATTATTAGGTTGGGTTTTTCCCTGGATTTGGGGTTTTCTTGGATAAACATTTGCATTTATGTGTTTATGGTTATTTCTGGTTATTTTTATATTTATTCCTCTAAGCAATTATTTATGTTATGCAGTAAATTTCTTAACAACTAGTATCAGAGCCAGATATTGGTTTCAAAGGAATTCTTTTATGCCAGGGGTTTATAGTGCCTGATGAGATCAATGCAGCTTTTTTACAGATATGGGTCTGGAAAATAATGGTGGAACAATCATATGCGAAAGAACCTCGAGGAGAGTGTGCGGGAGATAGTGCCGTAACTGATCATAGTTCATTTGCGATACTTACTGGTTTGGAACATGTTGACGAATTGTTCGGGATTCATGTGGCTACTTAAAGAAGGTCACTAGAAGAAAATTGTTCATTCGGCTTTGAAAATTGTTCGTTTTCCATTACGTGAGGCCACCAGTGTTGGAATATATGAGGTTTTCGATGGGCTCACAATTGGAGCAGTTTGGTAGAATTTTTTGAGCAAATCAAATTGAGAGAGGATGAATCAGAATCACAGTAGCAATAAACAAAAAAAAAAAAAGAAAAAAAATTAATGAAGTCAAAATTATTGCATGTAAATGGGCATAGTACTGTAAGACCTAGTAAGGCAAGTGTACCCCTCGGTGATCACCGGTAAAGTCTGGGTTAGACCTAGGTGATAGGAGGGATGTCAGGTTAGTAATACCCTAGGTAAAAACACTGAGGGGGGTAAGGGCTAGAGTGAGCGGGATTGTCTCACTTAGCAGGTTTGGCTGGAGTTAGTCAAGGAACCCTAAGTCAAGTTTAAGGGGGGAATTGTTAGGTGAACTTGACTTGGGATAGAGTCAAAGTTGATGAGGTTAAATAGTGATGGTTTTGGGGCACATGGTATTGTGCACCCATAGTATTCTTCCCATGGTATTATATGTAATGGAGCTTATAAAAGGCTGGAAGGATTTCATTGTAATGCAAGACCTGGAGGGGAGCGGTGAAGACTCCCTTGGTAGGATTGGCTAGGGTTTTGGCCAATGCTAGTGAGATATTATTAGGTTGGGTTTTTCCCCAGATTTGGGGTTTTCCTGGATAAACATTTGTGTTTGTGTGTTTATGGTTATTGCTGGTTATTTTTATATTTATTCCTCTCAGTAATTATTTATGTTATGCTGTAAATTTCTTAACATTTAGTGGGTATAACTAGATCCAAATAGCTCCTAAAGATTACGACAAAACCACTTTCACATACCCTTGGGGAATATTCACATACCTAGTCCTTCCTTTTGGCCTATGTAATGCACCTGTAATGTTCCAGAAGTAAATTTTGGGGATCTTCCCTAATTTGGTCGATGATAGTGTTAAAGTTTATATGAGTGACTTTACTCCATATGGGGATTCATTTGTAGAAGGGCTGAAAAATTTAGAAAAAGTTCTTGAAAGGTGCATACAAGCGCCTGTCTCCTTAAGTATAGTAAAATGCCATATGATGATGGAGGAAGGAATTGTTCTAGGACATTTTCTCTCCATTTAAGGAATCTAGATGGACCCAGCTAAAATAAAGGTAATTCTACACTTTATGATACCCAAAACACCCACACATGTACATAACTTTATTGGTTGTGCTGGTTATTACAGGCGTTTTATAAAAAATTCTACTAAAGTAGCACATCGACTCTTTCAATTGCTGACAAAAGATGTAGATTTGATGTGAACAGATGACTGTGATGTAGCCTTCATGAAAATCAAGGAATTGGTCTGTAGTGCTCCAATCCTTAGAGGGCCAGATTGGGCATTACCCTTCCACATTCACATGGATGCTTCCCAAATAGTAGTTGGTGTAGTATTAGTATAGCAAGAGGACAGGGTACCATATGTAGTTTACTATGTTAGTAAGAATTTGGCTCATGCTGAATTAAATTACACAGTGACTGAAAAAGAGTTCCTTGTTTTCATCTATGCCATCAAAAAATTTTGACACTACATTACCGAGTGTCCTACCTTTATACATAGTAATAATGATGCTATCAGGTATTTAATGAATAAACCTATTACCCTTGGTCACATTACAATATGGCTTTTGCTACTATAGGAATTTGACATTACTATAGTAGATAAACTAGGGAAGGAAAATGTGGTTGCAGATTTCTTGTCTAGGATAGAAAATGATGGTGAGAATACACCAATTGAAGATAATTTTTCAAATGAACATCTTTTTGTGGTTTCTGCTAACACTCTGTGGTATGCAGATAGTGCTAATTATCTTGCTACAGGGAAGGTGCCTCTTCATTTGCAATATAAGGAGCAAAGGAAGATTATTCATCATAGTACCTAATATTCATGGATGGAAGGGTATCTCTTTCGTACAGGGGTTGACCAACAGATTCAGTGTTGTGTGGCAGAAGATGATATCAATGAGACATTAAAGGTTTCCCATGATGGCCCCTATAGGGGACATTTTGTAGACAAGAGAACATGCCATAAAGTGTTGCGGATGGGTTACTACTGGCCTTCCATATTTCATGATTCTAGGGATTATGTCCATAGATGTGATAGCTGTCAATGGATGGGAGAACCTGGGAAAGCAGATGAAACGCCTCTATGGCCCTAGGTAGTCCTTGAACCTTTCGGGAAATGGGCCATCAATTTTGTTGGAACTTTCAATTCACCTTCTCATCAGAAAGCTTACATCTTGGTTTGCAACAATTATGTGACTAAATGGGTAGAAGCCAAAGCGATCACAAGAGCAACAGAGCAAATAGTGGCAGACTTTCCTTTTAAAGAAATCTTTGCTCAAGATGGTACTCCAAGAGAAATTGTGTCGAATGGAGGGGTGCAGTTCACATCTCACATGATAGGGAAGCTAATGCAGAAATATGGGATCAGACATAGAGTGACAAACCCCTATCACCCCTAGGCGAATGGACAAGTAGAAAGTACAAACAAGATATTGGAAAATATCTTGACAAAAATAGTATCAAGTCATCACTGAGACTGGGCAAAGAAACTTCCAGAATCTTTGTGGGCATATAGAACAACATGGCAGAATACAACCGAGTTTTCTCCATTTGAATTAGTCTATGGTAAATCCCCCTTGTTTTTGGTAGAATTTGAGATCAATACACTCAAAACAGCTCTAGAAGTAGGCCTAGACCTATCAAAAGCACAGAAACATCGACTGGAATAGCTAAATGAGATGGACGAGATTCGATCAATAGCTGTCTAGAATACTACCGCTATTCAATAGTAAAGAATGAAATGGCATGATAAATTTATCAAAAGTAAAGTGTTTTAGGTAGGGAATTGGACATTACTTTATGACTCCCGATTTAAGGATTTCAATGGCAAGCTTCACACTCACTGGATGGGACCATATGAAGTGGACACATTGTGCAACAATGGAATGATTAGACTAATTACAATAGATGGGAATCATACCTTGTTCTTAGTAAATGGGCACTGTCTAAAACTATACCACCGTCCAGCGTCTAGAGATGCCTTTGTCAAACACCTTTCTGATTCATTTGATTTAATGGTTGTTGGAATATAGGACACTCTCACTCTACTCTAAATATATATATAATATATATATATTATATATATATTATATTATATATATATATATATATATATATATATATATATATATATTGTTATTACTTACTTGTTTGTATTTTATAGGAATAACAAAGGAATATGGCCAGGAGAAATGTAACACTCGGCATTGTTACTCCACCGATGCTACTATCAAGTTGTTGTTGTTACTCCATTGGTGTTGTAGCTCCATTGATGATGTTACTCCACTAGTGTTGTTACTCCACTGGTGCTATTACTCCACTGGTGTTGTTACTGCGCTGGTGTTGTTACTCTGTCATGCTATTACTCTGAAACTACTGTTACTCCACAGATGCTATTACTCCGCAACTGCTATTACTCCGTCGGTGTTGTTACTCCACAACTACTGTTACTCTACTAGTGTTGTTACTTCATCAGTGCTATTACTTAGTAATTGTCGTTACTTCATTATTGTTGTTCCTCCCTCTTGTTGTTACTGCCTGCTATTGTTACTCTGTGTTGCTATTACTCCATGTTGTTGTTACTCCGTCAGACATTTTGTTGTTACTCCACCACAAGGTAGGTCCCTAGGTATGTCTCTGCTGAATTTTATAGATTTAATTAAAATATTCCAAAAAGACATCAATATGTGTCGCAGATGGTCGTAATTAAGTTGGTAGGGGGGGGTGGGGGGAACTGTCATAAGAAATGACAGCATACCACGAAAAAGCATTCATGACACATGATTCACACCAAACTAAATCTAATTATTACAGTACTTCGTAATCACGACCTCAATGCACTGGAATGTGTATTCGTATGCAAAGAGTCATAACCAATCACCTCCCCAACATGTTACATTAAACCACTGAAATATCCAACGTTACTACCATAACCCGCCATCATTCTCTGAGATTTCTCAAATGTACTAGTACTATTCCATCCATTTTCCCCAAGGTGACCATGACATTATTACTGCTACCAATGGTTTGGGTCCCTATCATTCTCCCCTACCAGCTAACTGTATTCATTTTGGTGATCCTGCCTCTACAGTGATGGGTGGATGGTCTGTTTGGCATGAACAAGAAAATACAATAGGATTTCGAAACAATCAAGAGGTATGGTAGGTCTTTGAGAATATAGGTTGGAACGTCTACTTTTACATGTTGAGATGGTCGAATGAAGAAGTTGCGGCAGAATTCACACTCAACATGGGAGAAGAAAGCTCTCGAGTCCATGGGATAGAGGTCCCTGTTAAAGAGGAAGCCATTGCAGAAGTTAGCAGGCTCCCTCCAAATGGACAGTGATGGTTTTCAAGAAGGACTTCTCTCCCGAAGTTTCCCAAAGCCTTTTTGTAGGTAGGATAGAGCATTGTGCTTAATGGTTGAGGATACGACTGAAACTCGTTACCGCATCCATGGGGAGGGGTAGCAGAGTTTGTCATAAAATATGCAATTTGTGAGGGGAGATACTCCACTATATTCAAATATCATCTCCGAATATTAGCTCACCTCCAATTCACCCAGGTAGAGGAATTTTCACTAAATTTCCTTTATTTCTTACTGAGAAGTCTTCAGCTGATGGCACATTTGGTTCAATGGTTGCAACAGGTGTTGGCGGTCATTACCCACCAATGGACGATCCCATGGGAACTACTTCAGGATTCCATAGAGGAAGAGATAGCAGCCACTATGGCCGCTAGGGAAGATGAACGAGAAGCCATGGAGGAAGAAAATGCAGGAGAAGATGATTATGTTGAGCAGGAGGAGCCAGAAGAGATGGAGATGGAAGTTGAAGAATTCGAAGAAGAGGCTACTCCCCAAGAGCATGCTGAAATTGTGGAACTGATGGAAGATGCAGGAGTCGACACAGAGAGGCCCACTAGTACCGTGGTCAAGGCTGACCCACAAGAACCAGCCTCAATTATGGAGATATTAGATCAAATTGATAGCATGACAATCACAGAGGCGGTACCACAACAAGCAAGGATAGGAGAATCGATCGATATTGCGACTAAAGGGACCCCACAAGGACCCCCTACCACCATGGAGCCAATGGAGGAAGACAACCCGAACGAAGAAGAGGTCATGACCACCTGAACCATAGAACCAATGGAAGAGGAGGAGCTAGGAAAATAAGGGCTTGGAGCTGGGAAAACTATGGAACCTGTAGAGGAAGCTTTTCGAGAACTAGGGCATGAGGCTAGCACTGATCCACAAGAACTAGCATCAACCTCGGGACCAAACACTGAAAATCCCTGCCAACTTTCCCTTTCCCTTCTAACCCATGAGGAGCAAGGGTATCTCGTTCCCCTCGGCGCACAGAAGAAGATCTTGTCATTCCACTTTCTTTGAATTTATCACAAAGACCACGACTAGGTGGGATAGATGCTACCCAGGTAACAAGCACCTCACAACCAAAAAGGAGAGAAGAGGTAGAGGTCCCTAAGGCAGGGGAACCGGGAGGGGTTCCAGTAGACACATTAACAGGAGAGCACCTCAGAAGGGTACCACCAGTCGTGGTGAGCACATAAAGGGAATAAGTGATTAGCGAAGAGGAGGGACCAAGTGAAGCAATCCCGATGAATGAGCTAGTGTTAAAACCAAGCGCGAACATTGTGCAACAAGAAATAATTGAAGAAGAATGGACAATGGAGGAAATCCTGACAATTGACATGGCAGAATATGTCTCGGGGAATTTACATCTAGCTTCCGAAACTGAAGAATTTTTGGTTAAGCAAGATTTGGTCGAGCTATGTGAATAGCAAAGACTCCCTGTCAAGCAAAAATACTAGCTACAATTTAATGAAACAATGCGGCTTAAGATGGAGGCTAGGAAAACAAGGAAGAAGGTACACAAATTGCAAAAGCAGATGAAGAAATGCAGGCAGCGGGCCAAATATTTGAAGGCCACAGTAGTAGAATTAGAGAGTTAGGTGGATCGGATAGCCACAACTTCTGTTGCCACTCAAATAGACCTGGTTGAGCAATTGTTTGAAGACCGTGAGTATGCCTTAACGATCGATGTACAAACTTGGAAATCTACTACAACTCGGTATCAAAATGAGGTTAGAAGAACTCAGGAATGAGCCTCCACAACTGTTTTTGAATATGTGGAGTGCATAGATGTCATGAAATTGAGGCATGCAAAGTAGCAGCTCAAGATGGAGTAGATGGAAAAGCAAGTGGCAGAGCTGAAAATTGATAAGGAGTAGATGTTTAACTTGGCGCAAGAGGTGATGGCATGTCATCCCCCTGCTTCTTGTTATTCTCTATTCTTGCATGAAAGGTTTCTTTTATTCTGCATGGAAAGCATTAAGAATGAAATTAGCTATGAAATAGAGGATGGTATATAATTCCTCCACACAATGAGGAGCCATGACATGCCAACTCAGCATTTGATGTGTGAATATTACCTGCATGGGTATCTACTGTGCATGGTTAGAGAATTTAACCTGGTCCCATATGTGGGGGACATTCATTTAAGGGATCTCACCTCTTACACTTTTAATCAGATCACCTGGCAGAAGGCCTCTAATACATTTGAGTCCAATCAGGTTACAAAGCCATTTATAGTAAGAGAAGAACATGAAAGTTCAGTCACCTTGTTCACTAAGCACAACACCTTTTTACGAATTGAGGGGAATATAGAAGAATGTTGAGGACACAAAAATGGTGCCTTGATCTTTGCGTTAGGAAATTGGTCACATTTCAGGATGGGGCCCTTGATTCCTATTAGAAAATGTGGATGATGTTAGATACAACTGTCCAAAATAGGGAACCTTTTGGGGCACCAAATTTTGCACGAGCACTCCCCATAGTGCCTAGGTATGTGGCATGTGTCCGAACATGCGGGGTCTGGTGGATGGGGATCTGGTTTTAGCGCCCCACTATCTAGTTTCCGACTGAAAATTACATCCCAACATATAATACTCTGGGAGATTGGTGGAAGAAAGTCCTCCTCTCAGATGGTTTTAAAGTTCTAGGGACAAAGATGGCTGAAGAGTACAATCTTGCGCAACTCCAGGAGGCCAACAGTCTGCAAAACCTAGACCTAAAAAGGTGGTGAACTACATGAGGGCATGCAGAAGGCTAGTTGGAGGGAGATGTAGGGCAGTAAATCGGGTTGCCTTTCTATTGCATTTCCATCACTCCTTTTGACCTTTTTCCATTTATTCACCTATGTTTACTATGCTAGATCCACAAGGTAATCACCCCTTTTCTGTCTATTGGAATATTTTATTAATGAAGTAAATTCAAGCGGTTTTTCCTATTCACAACACTAAAACATATGTTATACAACAGCTTCTGGAGAACAGATACTAATCTGATAGCATCCTGCAGCAAATTCACAATTCACAACAACGATCAGCCATAAGGAAGCCATGTAGCTGGAGTCGCAGATCTCTGAACCATTCTTAGACCACTTGTTGATATTGTCTATCTGGTGTTGGTGTCATTCCAAACTAATGTAAATTTTTAGGTATACGGTTACCAGGTTTTGGGGAAAGATGTTGTTCTCCCTCATTGTGTACAAAAGACAGGTTATTCCTATAATTGGGGGACTCCCCATCGATATTGTAATAGTCCTTTACAGATTAATGAAATATCATCTGTTTTGTTGCTTCATTCTTCGTTGTGATTAATGCAACCCTAATCAGAGAGTTGGGCCCACTCTCATAATCAGCAGCTACGTATTTCTGTGTGTGCTTTTTATTATTTCATATTTGCTATTATAGCTTGTTAATTCTTCTAATTGCTTTTCTTGAGTTTTGTAGCTAGTTAAGTTTTACAACAATGTTTTGAATCATAATCATGAACCCTTGGTCAGTAATGGATGGTAAGCTTGCCCCTGCATATACCTTATGCATTGCCTTGAAAGGATACACACTCGGATTGATAAATTATTGTAGGAAGAGGGTGAATAGATTGTTCATACCTGGACCCCAACACCTAGGATGATAAGATTGGTCAAACTCGAGTTCCACTCCACAGTCTTGTGTCATGCATCCATCATTGACATCCTCCATGCAAAAATGGTGTCCATGTGCCCACATAATGGGAACAAATGCACCTATAAAAAAGTGAAAAAATCAAAGTGTCATGTGTTTAATAACCTAAACATAATTAAAAATATAAAATATATATAGATGTTACAATTCAAAGGTGTAGTACAAAGTTAAAAATGTGTAGAAAACGATTATAATTATCAAGTTGTTGCACCAACTCCCTATGTTTAGTGCATCTTCTACAACATGCAGGTAATGAGTAGATGTACCATATTTCTGTATGACTTGATCAACAACCCCGCTATTAGGGCATGTCATTGGCATATTGTCTTTGAAATGATCACGATAAGGCATGCTTCTACCATTCAACCATTTGAATTCTTTCCTCGCACTGTCCCATTTCCTCCTCTCTTTTTCGTACATTGCGACCCACATTTGTGTCACTTCCATATTGTAAATAATGAATTTGTTAGTGGATTCAACTTTTGAATTTGTTGATGAAATCAAACCAACATATATATATATGTGTGTGTGTGTGTGTGTGTGTGTGTGTATAATAGGTATGAGATAAAAATATTCATTAATATGAAGTTTAGTGTGAATAGTTACTGTGTAGAAATTTGACAAATGATAAGCCACTTACACTTTATCATGTGCATTCTTCCATTTGTTTTGAGAAGCTCCCCTTCTATTTTGTCTTCATCCATTTCATCATCCCAAATCACTGCACCTAGCGTGGTGTTGACATACTTCATGTACTCATTGGCTTAATATAAAGACTCATATGATATATACCCCTCTACATTATACTCCTTGGGTTTTTCCCTTTTTCAAACAAAACCTTTCTATTTCTTCATGTACCTCTCTAAGAAAAAAATCCAACGACAAGAAACCACCCCAACTATTACAACCTCATCTACTAGGTGAATTACAATATCAACCTACAAGTCCATAAAACTCATGTTCAGTTCCTTCACAAACATACAAACAATCTCAACTATCTCTTGACACCACCATCGAATTATATCAATATGAATCTCCTTTTATGTGGTCTACCATACAAATGTAGATAATTTAGATATCACGCACCCATGCACAAGCAAAGGATAATGACACTACATAGTAAATGGTACATTATACAAAAAATAATTATAAAATATCACATTCCATAAAAATAAATAATAAATAATAAAATCATGCTTTTGACATAGTTACTCTTAGAAGATTCAAATGGTCATGCGATTTAAACCCCTACAAATGGTGTTCCATAATGAATCAATGTTGTACTGAAGACCCATATAAATAAGGTACCCTCATTTTCATTATAGCTTCCTTTGACAAAGAAATATCATCTTTCTTTAAAATCCATGTGACATCACCTTCTTTGAAAGACCAAGAGGGACAAACCTCTCCTCTAGTTTCTTATCTTGACCAATGTTTCTTTTTAGTTTTTGAATAAATAATGTCTCTGATAACAACCAATGCGTCACTTACTTTCAATGATATGTTCCTCCATAAAGAAGATGAAACATCTTTAAATATATGCATAGGATCTAGTAAGTCGACAATGTTAAGATGCTCCCAATATGGGAGCTCATAAAATATAGATTTTCTTTTCATCGCAATGGGAAATTTCTCAACATAGGTGTCAAAGTATTTTGGATCATCGAACACAGGCTCCAAATTTAAATCAAACATTTCTTCAAACTTATTCTCATTCTCTCTCTCATATGTTCTAATCTATTTAGTTGGTTTCATTGTTGCAGGCCTTTGGCTTCTCTTTGGTTTACCATTGAAAGTGGATTCTTCTCTCCTATAAGGGTGTTCTTCTAGGAGTAATACCCTAGACTAGTCATACATAGGATTTCCTAGGTGGTTGGACCACCTAAACTGCAGATAAGGTCCACAAAATTTACATCCATGATACTGTTTTCTTACAAGCCCTGTGAAATTATTGTATATAGAACAACATGTTAGCGACCATGAAGATCACAAAAATTGTAACGAATTAAATTATTATGTGAAAAAATGTTATTACGTATATAAACAAATCAATAAAAAAGTAAAACTAGAGCAAACTCTTAACCCTAGACAATCATGTATGGTGTAAAAACATATGCCATATAACATGTCTTTGTTGTGATGGGTCTCGATACATCATACACATGTATCCCTTCCCATAATTCCTTGAGTTCATCTACCAATGTTTGTAAGTAAGGATCCATATTCTTTACCTGTCTTCTACTAGGGACTATGGGAGCCAACATAAGATTTTCATTCCTCATGAACAAATGTGGGGTGATATTGTTATTGATCATTACTATAGACCAAATAAAATAGTTAATGTTTTGGAGGGAATATGGGTTGACACCATACATGGTTATGTTAAGTCATAATCTTCATACTTCATTCTTGAATTTTTCAAGCTGTGTATCCTCTATATGCTTCATGGCTCTTCAATATGTTGGGATTCACATAACTCCTAACTCACTTATGTGTGAGGCATATTGTCCCTGAAACATAACTAATTATTTGCAATGAAAGAGACTTCGAATCCTCGGGATTATAGGCATGTGCCCTAATATCATATGAGGAGGACCATGTGATTTACCTATTCCTTTTGAATTACAATATTGGTCATGACCACATTTTGAACATACCCCTTTTTATGGATATTCCCCTCTATATAGAATACAGTCATTCAAACATGCATGCTATGATATGTACTCAACCCAACATTTTCAAAAAATTTCTTTGCCTCTTCATAGCTAGCTGGCAAGACATTATCACTCAGAAGGACCTTATCTTTCAGTAACCTATAGTTGGTGGGGAATATAATTGTATAATGTCAATACTTAACATTCGTAAAATTGACCATTTCTAATGTTGACTGTGTGATAATATTTCTCAAAGTATAAGGGACTTCATCTATAATGTAGGTGACTTACCTCAATATTTCCAAGAAAAATGCATTTGGCATGCCAAACTTTACATTGAAGTTGTATATCAACATCATTTTCCGTAGCTGAGTAGACTTTCAGTTGTCGTCAGGTCCAAAGAATGGGGTGGTGGAAGCAGATTTTGGGCTTTTGAATAAGGCATCAGTGATATGAGCATTGTTCCCTAGCTCATAATTCTGAAATGCATCTAATAAAATTGTTTCCATGGCAGTCATATCTCATGAGTAATCGTCCATAGAAACCTCTATTTGATTGTCTCCATTGCCAACTTGTGATGAAGAAGTACTACTACTATATTCATTCCTAATTGATGACTTTGAATGTAGTGGGAATTGAATACATGGTTGATTCAACCATTATTTCTATTCTTCCTCTCCCAGTATTTCTCTTAATGCATCTTTCTCTTTAGTTGACATTGTAGATGGGTGCATTGAAACATGGTAGTTGGGTCACTCATCATCACTAGAATCCTAATTTCAAAAAATATTTAACGTCGTTAATTACAATATCACTAATATTAGTAAGAATGTCAATCCAATTATCATATTGAAATTACATTATCACAAACAATTATTACCACGCATAATAATTTTTTTAATTTTATTGTTTATTTTACTAATATTTTATTTTTTAATTTCCATTAGGGTTTAATTAAAAGGGAGATCATTTGCAAGAGAGAGGTATTGGCAGCATTATGAAGGAGTATAACATTTTGTACCCATAGAAAGATCATAATTTTAAAGGTATGATGATCCACTCAAAATGCTAGATAGTAAAAATTTCAAAGTTTACTCAGAAAAATTTAGAATTTTAGTTAGATTTATTTGCAATTTGAAAAAATAAATCATGTATAGTAAAAAATTTACTATCAATTTTACTAGTAATTTTTTTTTTACAATTGTTCCTATTTAAATTTAAATAAAATTTAGAAAGAAAAAGAAAAAAATCAATACTTGCCTTAAACCCTTGCTTATTCTTTCTTTTGTGACTGCAAAATATCACCTTAGGGTTTAACTCCCTCTACCACTTCACAAGTAGGGTTTCTAATTTTAATAATTTTATATTTAATGGGTTTGTGTACTTATTATATATCAGGTGTTTAATGTGTAAAGTAGGGGATCACTTATTGACTTAGATCCAAAAGCTATCAGCCCTATCTATTTTAGAAAAAATGGATATATGTTCCATGGTGCACTAATGTAATATAACGCATCGGTAGGCCCTGTATAAATACATCGATATATTATAACATTGTTGGTTGTATCCAGTCTGTCCATTGGTGCTCCTAGTGTAATATAACACACCAACATTCCTATGCCAAATAACACTGTTATAATTTAAAATTATTTAAAGAAATTTATTTTCACTGATGGTGTCGAATAATTAAACACCCGATTAATTTTTTTCAAACGACTTTTGTTTCTTCGTGTGCCTCATGTAATGTAATGCACCTTTGTTGTTGGTGCTTATATTACACTAAATCCTTTCAACACTATTTGTTTATAAAAATCATAATATTTTTAATGGTGTACTTATTATAATATTATGCATTGGCTCGCCTTTGCTAAACAACATTGTTGAGTGAATTGTATTTAATTTTTTTGTACTCGTTTTTTACTATGATAGCGATGCTTTTACTGTCACAAATTAAACCGTCATAATTTAAATTTATTTAGCAATAGTAAATTTCATTGCTGGTTTTGAACAAGTAAATGTGTGGTTTATTTAATAGATTAAATGCACGAGGGTATTTGGTTCAAATAACCACACCAGTTACTAGAGCTCATTTTGGCTTAAAATAATTTGATTTTTGTATAAAATATATTTAATGGCTTTTATATTGAATGGTACGTATTGTATATTAATAGCCAACCACCAAGATAAGAGAATGCATAAGGATAGCCCAGAAAAGATCCAAAATCATAAATTTGATGATAAGAAAGTAGAGGGAAACAGATTAAGGAAGAGGAGAAGTGACGCAGAAGGAGGAAAAAAATTCCTCAACTCTCCAAAAAGATGATTAAGAAATCCTAGTCAATCATCTGATAGTGTAGCCACCAATATCATCATCAAAGGAAGAGTAGAAAGACTCCCATGCAAGAATAATTTCAAAAATAAAACTCCTCAACCTTTGATGGAGAAGTAAAGAAAGTAGAGGATGTAGAATCTTGGCTTTCGGAAATAAATAAGTACTTCAAGTTGCATGACTATACTAAGAATAGAACGCGAAGGTAATTATTTTTCTCTAAAAGGAAAGTATGATAAATGCTTGGAGGATTTAAATAATATAAAATGTATTAGGGAAAGAGTGTTGACATTTATAAATTTTTAAAAGTACTTCTTAGCGAAGCACCCATTTGAAAAATATTATGATAGTAAGGCCAAAGAATTTTATGAGCATAAATTGGTACAATTGACACTAGATAAGTGTACTAACAAATTCCTAAAATTACTAAGTTATGTACCTTACACAAGGATGAGCATACCAAGATCCATAACTATGTTAGAGGGTTTTGACAAGCATACTAAAACATAATAGAATTCGATGAACATAACACTCTAGAAGAGGTTATCTAAAATACCAAGCATGATTATGAATAGTCTAAGCATAAGACTAAAGTCTTGACTAACTGGAAGAAGAAATGAAAAGGAGGAGGGAATAGAACCTCCATATATAAAAAGGGGGGAAAGGTTGGAAGGTTAAATGACCTCACCAAAAGTGAACATCAAGAAAACTTCAAAGTTAGCAGAAATAAACCTCAAAAATCAAGAAACTAAAATATGGAAGGGCTTAGGGAAGGAGCCTATTAGTGTTGGGAGTGTGCAGAAAACCATTTGGGGATATATTACCCCAAGTTGTAGAATTATTGTGAAAATATGCACAACATAAAAGAGGCATCAACTATGAATGATGTGGCCTAGAGCATCCCCAAAATATATGCTACATTAGATGATAGGTAGGCATACCATCAAGAAACAATCATTCAAACGGAAGGTATGTTAAAAAAAAAAACTCTAATTTCCATTTTAATTAAACCAAGATATAATTTCAGCTTAGTTAAATTTCCAAAGAAAATCCTTGAAGAATCATGGATTATTTAGCTAGCCATTGGGACGAAGAGGAGGATGTCAGAGATGATTGATTCTTTCCTTATACAAATCGTGGGCATTAGTACAACAATTAAATTGAAATTGTTGATAAGGATCATATGATGTTGCGATTGGCATGGATTGGTTGGAAGTCCATAAAACTAGGCTTAATAGCTATAGTAAGGTGTTCGAATCTCTAAGTGATTAGGGTGACCAAAAACACTGCAGGGAACCAAAAGGCCGATAATGCTCATATTGGTCTAAGTGGTACAAAGTATTGTAGAAACAGGGGTTGTGTCCTTTATCCCATTAAAATATCATAGGAGAAAGAGGAAAAAATTGACCCCTTTGCAAATTATTTGTTATTAAACAAATATGATCATGTATTTCCAAAAGAATTTCTTGGAAATCCACCCAAAAGGGAGATTGATTTCACAACTTAGTTGACTCAAGGAACAACACTAGCAATAAAATCCCCCTATCACATGAACATGCTTAAGCTTATGGAATTAAAGCTATAGCTAAAGCAATTAATGGAAAAATCACATATATAGACCAACATTTCACCATGGGGAGCCCTTTTGCTTTTCATTAAGAAGAAGGATGTTGTAGGTTTTAACCCCATATAGAAATTACCTGCATATGAATTATTAAAACAGAGAAAATAAACAATGCGAGAGCATAACACATAAAACACAGATACACTGAGATTTTCCCCTAGATCCCAAAACCAAGACTACTATCTTGATTTTTCATTATGTTCCTTTCAATGTTACAATACATATATATACATGTCTAAGAATCCAATACCATGGACGAAAATCCGTAGTGCCCAAAACCATGCATGAAAACCATGCACAAAACCATAAGTAGGTTTGCCCCACCTAATATAGGGTCCCAAAATAGTTTACTCGGGGTGCTCCTTGAGACTCCGTAGAGGGGGGGTACCTGCCACCCTCATACCCCCCTTGACCTCCTTTCTGCGTAATTGGTGCAATGAAGGGGGGACTCCGCCCCCACTCTAACCCCCTAGTTAACTACGTGGGCTAGTCATTGAAAGAATATAACACAACCCAACATTCTCCCACTTGTTGTTTTCTTTCCACAGGGGGCCACATAAGAGCTTAGTCATTTATCCAGCCCTACAATGCTCATTGTTTCTCTACACCAAGCGAACTTCTCAAAGCTCACAAATTTTGTCAATGCATCTGAAATATTCTTCAAAGTGTCCATCTTTACCAACAACACCTTTCTATCTTCTATTACTGAACATCAATGTGATTTGTCTTTGAATGGTAAGCAAGGTTCTTTGCCAAGAAAAATGCACTTTGGCTGTCACAATCTATCCTTATAGTTTCCTATACTAACACCATACTTGAACACAATCTTTGCAACCAAACTACTTCCTTGCTTGCATGAGTGGCTGCCATGTATTCTGCCTCTGCAATTGATAATGCCACTACATATTGTTTCTTACTCATCCAATTAACTGAACCTCTAAAAAGGTTAAACACATACCCACTTGTAGAGCTTCTCTCATCCAGATCTCCAGCCTAGTCTACATCAACAAAGCCACGAATATCCAAAACTCTATCCAATCCTGGTCTTTCTTGGTAGCACAAACCATAATCACTAGGTGGGCTAGTCATACAAAGGATATAACATAGCCCAACAAATGTTACATTTTCTTTGTGCATTGACGAAAAGTAGTTAAACAAATTAATGTGAATAATAAGTACCCACTACCCAAGATTGGTGATCTATTTCATAAATTGAGAGGGTTTGATGTGTTTTCCAAAATTGGTTTAAGGAATTGCTACCATCATGATAGAATCAAAGAGGAATACATTCACAAGATTGCATTCAAGATGAGGTATGACCACTATGAATTCATTGTAGTTCCATTTGGGCTTACAAATGCCCCAACAACCTTTATGTTCCTAATGAATAATGTGCTTACAGCATACTTGGAAAAAAAATTACTAATATTTCTGGATGACATTTTGGTGTACTCAAAGAATTAAAAATAGCATGATGACCACCTAATAGTAGTTCTACAACAACTGAAAGAACATAAATTATATGCCAAGTTTAGCAAGTGCAAGTTCTTTCTAACTGGGATTCACTACATGGGTCATGTAATATCAAAAGAAGGAGTGGTTGTGCATCTAGAAAAGATGAAAGCAATAATAGATTAGCCCATGCCCTAGAATGTGATAAAGGTTAGATCATTTATGGAATTGGTTAGTTCCTATCGAAGATTCATTGAAAAATTCTCAAAGATTTGTCATCCCATCACTGTGCTAGAAATAAGAGTGAAGTTTCATTGGACTTGAGTGTGTAGCTAGTTTTGAACAACTCAATAAGTTACTTGTGCACCCATTTTGAGAATAAATGATCTAGAGAAGGATTTTGTAGGTTTTGCTGATGCTTGCAAGGAGGGGCTTTATGGAGTCCAAATGCGAGAAGGGCATGTAATACGCTATGAATATAGGAAGTTGGATGAGAATGAAAGAACCTATGTCACTCATGACTTAGAGTTGGCATCCATTGTGCAAGTAATAAAAATGTGGAGGCATTACTTGTTGGGAAGAAAGTTCGGATTGATGAATGATCATGGTGGTCTGAAATTGTTGTTTGATTAGACCAATTTGAATGCCAGATAGTCTAGATGTTTGGATTCTATCATTGAATTTGATTTTTAAATGAAGAACATCAAAGGAAAGGAGAATAAGGTGGCAGATGTAGTTAGTGGAAGTTTGCAAGAGGTTCACCTAGCAACTAGAAGCACGACATTTGACATCAAGGATAGGATTAAAAAAGGGTCATAAATGATTAAAATTACTAATTTGTGAAGAATTATTGACAAGAATAGGAAGATAGGTCAGTAAGCAAAAAATACCATCTCAATGATGATGGAATACTTATATTCGAGAACAGGAAATGTGTGTCCAATGCCAAGGATTTGAGGAAATTTATCATCATTGAATGCCATAAAATACCTTATTCAAGTCACCCTCGATATCGAATGATGATGGAATTCATGAAGACGACATATTTTTGTCTAGGAATGAAGAAATGTGTTACAAAATACCTTGCCAAAAGTTTGAAATCTCAACAAGAGAAGGTAAATTGTAGACATCCAGGTGCACTACTACAACTAATACCAATTCCAGAGTGAAAATGGGATGTCATATCCATGGACTTCATTATAGGATTTCCGATGACATCTAGAAAGAACAATGCTATCATGGTGGTAATGGACAAGTTGAACAAGGGAGCTCACTTTATAGTTGTTTAAAGTACCCCTAAAGAAATCGATATAGCCTAAATTTTAGTGAATGAGATATTGACATTTCATGGAATACCTAAAAAGATAATATAATACATCGAAGTTAAGTTCACTTCAAACTTTTGGAAATCCTTATTTAGTAGTTTTGGAACCCTATTGGCCTTTAATACTACTTACCATCTTCACAATGATAGTAGAAAAGAGAGCGTAAATAGAATATTAGAAGACATTTTGAGGATGTATGTAATGCATTAGTCAAGGAATTGGTAAGACTAGCTTCCACTAGTAGAATCTACATGCAACAATGGTTATCAATAGTCATTGGGAATTAGTCTTTTTGAAGCACTTTATAGAAGAAAATTCAATACCCCTATTAGTTGGGATGATCCAGTGAATAGAGTAATTGTTGGCAGTGATTTGCTAAAAGAATTAGAGTAGGAAATAATAAATATCAAGAAAAAATTAAAGACATTCAAGGATAGGAGAAAAGGTTATATAGACTCTGTTAGTGTCAGTCTTTGTAGCCTTCCTCCAATGATCAAACATGCTCTTACAAAATGATTTTAAGGTGTGAAGGTCAAATTTTGTCATTTCAGAGCATCTTCAAGTAAAATTTGGTCACTAGCTATTAGGTCTAGGGTTTGTTTTCACTCTTTTCAAAGTTGTCCAAATGTCGTTCCATGTCACCAATCAGATGAATGTACCATCATTCAAAGGTTTTTCATCATGTCAAGTTCCAATGGGTCATTTTACACCTTGTTCATGCTTTAGTTGTGCCTAGGTAAGGTTCATTTCCCTCTCCTAGGGTTTTGGAGGTAATTTCTCTTGGATGGTCAAATCATCAGTAAAACTTGTATCTTGATGTTCATATACCTTCCCCTATCCATAATTTACCTTATTAAACACTTCCCATCACTAAAATCCCCAAAATTCCTCATTTTCGCACAAACCCTAGTTTCTTGCTACAACTTGGCAATTTTCTAGGCTGGGCCAGTGTTTTTCCCTTTTGGAGCCATCCCCCTCACTTAATCTATAAAATTAAACTTTTCGCTACTTCCTAACATCCCTCCCCACCTCCCAAAATTTTCTCAAGAATTTAGAAGCCCCTTATCCCCTTCATTTCGATTCATTTCGACAAATCCCTTGTTACACACATCGGGGTAGGTTTCACTCAAATGATGTGTCTGAGCAATAAAAGATGAATTTGGGAAAAATGAGAGATTTGTTTTTCCATAATAGGCCAAGGAAGAAAAACCTCCTTCACTTTTTACACAGGTGTCATGGTTTTAGAGAAATATCAAAAATATCGTTGCCTCAGGAGAATTGGATGCACCTCTAAAATGACCTTGGGAAAATCCAGTTTTCTCATGGCTTGGTTGGCCAAATGACTTGATTGATGAGTGAAGTGATAACTAGACACAAATATGTTTCCAATGAGCTATTATTAGCTCAATTTGGAGTTGAGCAAGCCCTTCAAAAGTTGACTGCAACATCACTCTGCCTTGAGGGAGCCTCATTTGGCACATTTTGACCTGTCTTGGGAGATTTGATTTTTGATAGGGTGAATGAACTCCAGATTGAAAATTTCTAGTTGGGTTGGAATTTAGACTCAAATACCTTTCCAACAAGCTATTCGACACCCAATTTGGACATCGTGAAGGCCTCTAAAAGTGTCCTGAAAGAGGCGCTACGCATAGGGTTTGGCGGCGCGACGCACTGGGTTTGTGTGCGGCGCATTGGGTTGGTGCGCGGCGCATTGGCTAGAACACAAGATTTTTGCCATTCCTTTCACCCATCAAATTTTCTTGGTTTATCCGTGATTTAGTATGTCAAAGCCACTCCTATATTGCTCATAACTCGTGCTTGATGTTGATTATGTGTTTGATTATGAAGATTTGAGTACAAAACTAAACCCTACTATGTTGTTGAGAAGTTCCTCCTTAGGTTTTTGCAACATGTTGGTGTCAATCATCCCACCTCCGCACCTTTTTTCTTCCCATCTCCCATCACTTTTATCTCATCACTAAACCATGCCATCTATCCCTTCAAAAATAGACAAGATTCATCATTCAAGTCAAAAAATCACAAATCAAGCAAAACAGAGTTAGGGTGAAGCGTCAAAGGTTTCAAAAACTGAAAAAGTGGGTGTGCCCAAATCAAAAATAAAAATCCCTGTCATAAAAGATATGTTTGTGTTTCAATAATCCAATTTCATGCCAACATACATCAGTGAAACCAAGACAAATCATGGAGGAGTGAAGAAATCACGTTGAAGGCCGAAAATGTGTTGCAGTTGCAGAGTGCGGCGCATAGGCTGAGTGTCACGGTGCACATGGTGAGCGCAGCGCATTAGGAAGTTTTCCGCAGTGTAAAAATACACTGGCGCGGCGCACATGACATGCGCGGCATGTTGGTCTGTTGCACGATGCACAGAGCCAGAACTCAAATTTTTGTCATTTGTTTCGAAAAATCCAATCCGCTTGGTTCTTCTCAATCCAAGAAGTTTATGAAATTGCCATTAACATGTCTAGTACTCATTGAAGTGGATTATGAGAGTTTGTGATGTCAAATTGCAAACCCTATTACCTTGTTTTAAACTGCTCCTTACGGTTTGGATTTCAGGTTTCAAAAGTTTGATTTTTGTGCCAAATAGTTCAAAAACCATTCCTCACCTATGGTTTTGTTCCCCTTCATTGTAATATCATCATTGTTAATATTCCTCTCTTATTCCCTTATAATCCCATTATCACTCATTCTTGAATGTCCCTATCCCTAAACCCTACCAGATCCCCAAAGCCCAAATTTCCCAAATCGTTAAGTGACTGTCCCCACACTCCAATTTTCACTTGAAAAAAGTCCATGGTAGCCACTCTTCATAGTCCTTTTCTATTTGGCACACATTTGGAAATCAAAACAAGACACCAAACTCTTCATCTTTACCTCAGGCAACATGGATGAAGAGGGCACTGAGATGACGCAAAAAGGATGATAGGCTCCGAATCTTGGCCGAAGCCTCTTTGGCTGAGCATGATACTTGATGAGGCACCTTCAGTCCAAATTTCAAGGAATTTGGAGAAAATTTTGTCATTTTTTATTTTTTTTTGTCACAAAATAGAGTTTTCTGCCCAATGAGTAGCGCCACTTGGCGCGCACTTATAATTGGCAACTCTGCAGGAGGAAAACTTTACATTTTTGGATTTTTCATAAAAAGTTATGCATGCTCATGGATTACCTAAGGATTTCATCTAGTTCTGGGTTGCCTAAAGGGTCAAAAACACCCTAAAAATGTCCTCACTGCCCCTATTTTGACCCACAGGAAGCAGTCTTGGGAGATTGAAGTTTTGGAGGGGAAAATGACATCAAAATCTAGAAATTCCACTTGGGTTGGAAAGTAGATAGGTAGGGCTTCCCAACGAGCTAGCATGATCTCAATTTGGACTTCGGGAATGGCCACAAAAGATTCTCCAAAGTTGTGCTATGCATAGAGATTTTAGACGTGGCGCATAGAGAATTTTGGCCTAATTTTCACTCTTCAGCTCAGAATTTCAGCTAGTTTTGACTAGTTTCACTTTTTGATGTTACTCTTGATCTAACTTGATGTAATTTCATGACCATGATGTAATTTTGGCACATTTTTACTTGTCTTAGTAGATTCCTTCACCAAAAGGTGAAATGTGAGTGAATGAATTAGTTTCCTAACATATAGAGGCAAGTTGTTTCATTGCCTATTTTTTAGTTCCTTTCTTAGATATGGTTGAAATAGCTCCTAGAATGACGAGCACAACCCCTAGAGGCATGGGAAGGAGTTAGGCTTATCTATATCTTGTAATTTCTCAGTCATTTTCAGGGTTGGACACTTGGGATTGCTTGGCACTTCATTGTACATTTGATTTTTGCATTTTTGGCAAAGGAAAGACCAGGGTTTTACAACACTTTTTGGGATCCATGTGGCTCTGAATTTTGATGGTGTTTTTCTCTATGTAATTGTAAGTTCACTGATGTTTATGTGTATCGTTTTACCTTCTCTTTGCTTCTGAAATTAAACAAATGAGTGATTAAGGTAGAATTCATTGGACTGTTGTGCTTTGCCTTCAAATTTTGTTTAATTTTCAATGTTTTCATATGTTTGAGGAGGACTCTTGAGACTCTCTTGCCCTCCTTGGCTCCTCACCAGTCTGATCCATCCATTCATTCAATCTAAAGCATCAAAACGATTACCTACCTTGCCCTAATCAGAACTTTGCAAAAACTAGGTCTCATCCCCGGACCCAAATTTGCCATTCCCGTTTTCCAAAAAAACCCCCCAAAAACTCAAATTAAATCCTTGCACTTCATACCTAGCCTAAGATTAGTTGTTAAATCAGTTATCTCAAGCCCCAACTGATTATCTTTTGCTGAGATTGACCCGGAGAGAGCCCTCTTCTGTCCTCGTAGGGCTAGCTACAAGGCTGATCGTGGTTTGATGTGGACCTAGAATCTTACCCTTTTAGCCTGAGGTAAATCTAGGCTCTAACAGACTCAAGTGGGAGGGCACATCTATCTCCCGGTTAATCTGAATAAGAGATTTTTGAAAATCAGCTCATGTGCCAAGTTGGCACCCAAATACTACGTACCTTTTCAGATCTTGGAGAGAGTGGGTCCAATGGCCTATAGATTGGCCTTCCCACCCACATGAAAGACCACAATGTCTTGCATATTTCATTGCTTAAGAGGTATTTTCATGATACTTATTATGTTGTCGATTGGTTTTTGCTATAGGTTGCACTCGAGGGAGAGTAATAACTAGAATCACCATGCATCGTATATCTGAGGAAAAACATGCTCTAGAATAGAACAAAAGAGCAGGTCAAGGTGAAATGGAAGCACTTTGGACCCTATGAATCCACTTGGTATATTGTTGATAAAATAATGGTGTCATACCCATATTTTTTTTGTTAAAAAAACAAAATGCAAGAGTTGTGTATAAATACCAATTTTGTTTGTTTTCATGCTAATAAGAACACCGAGTATGGTGTTCCCTTTAAGTGGGTGGGGATTTTTACACCCCTGGTACTTTTCCCCTAATTTTCTGATGTAATGTTATAATAGCCTGAAGTGTAAGACCACAAATCCATGATCTAAGAGGGAAAAGGAAAGATAAACCCAAGTGGGGTTAGCTACCACCTTAAATTAATTCTATTGTACAAATAATGAGAAAAATAAGAGGAAAAGTCCAAGAGGGACTTGAATAGATCACTGAGGAAATTATAAATAGTAAAATGCACAAGATTGGGGGGTTGAACCTCTTCTTGGTGGAGGTCATTAGTAAATATGAAAAGAGATATGACTTGAGGGACTGGGATTCCCTGAATGAGAAAATTGTGACTAGAATAATAACATGATGAAAAGGAAATAGAATCAGTGCTTGCCAAGGGGCTAGCTAAGAAACAACTGAGGGTGAATTCTAAGGAAGATAAACCACATAAAAAAAAATTCTTATTGTGAGCTAATAAACCTCTCATTGAGTGCTTGACAAAGCTGATAAACCATGTAGGATGCTTGATGGTGGCTAATAGACCACTCCAAGAGATCTTGACCGAAAAAATAAACCACCCATTACTATGAATTATGTTGTGGTTTACTAGATTACAATCACCCATTGTCATATGTATTTCCGATCTTATGTGTATTGAAGATGTCTTCTTGGTAAGACTGTTGAAAGGAAAGATTCCAACTAGGTCATGGATCTGGCTTGGGGGTTACTTTTGTGAGTAATTATGGCTATAGTAGTTATATGGTTGGGTGGAAAATTAGATTCCCACCTTGAGTGTTCCCTATTTCTAGATTTTAAATGAAATTCTCTGAGCTAAGATCTATGGAATAAAAAAAATCTATCAATGTATGCAACTCTGAATAATGTTGCATGGTAGCATAATTCTTGTGCTTAAATGTTATTGACTAAACTCTTGATTATTTTAGGGTTCTATTTATGAACATTTATCATACAATTGTAAGTTGAAGGCCTCATAATTTCTTTATATTTTTTGTATAAGGCACTCTGAGTTTGTTTTGTGGACAAAATTTCTTGAATATCAATAAGGGATGTCCCCTTTCCCATGTGAAAGTGAGAGGTTGATTCACTAGATATACCCTCCCAAGATTTGGGTGGTCTCTGTGTTCTTTTTGAGCGTGAAACTAACATGGATGGCCTAAGTTTGAAGGAGACAAATAAATATTTGAAATGCTCTTTTAGGTTAAGCCTATATGTCTTCATTTTGGCCAATAGGCCCTAATTTATGAATTGAAACCTAGAGAGAGATGGAAATGGGTGTTAATATATATATATATAGTATATATATATATATATATATATATATATATATATATATATATATAAACATGCAGGAATTATTGGTTTGGCTAGGCCATGAGCATATTGTTATGAAACCAACTCACAAAATAGAAGAAAAGATAGATCAACGCCTATCAGCCTCTTCGATGGGGAAACTTCTTTTACATTACACAAATGAATAATTCTTGAATGCTACAAATGTCAAAACTTCCTTTCTATATATAGGAGTCTAAGGGGTCACATTATAATCAAAGTTGACACAACAATAATAATATAAGGGCACCAAAATAACAAAAGTGGGCTACTATGTGGGACAATAATAACAATATAGGGACAATAGGGGCAAAACAATAACAATAAGTAATGTGGGAATCACTATTATTATAGGAACCTAACATGCCCCTCTCCTTCAAAAAAGTGTTGTCCTGAATTCTTGAGTACTTCTGGATGATTTTGTATAAAATTCTCACCCTCCCATGTGGAATCTTCAACGGGTAAGTTCTTCCACTCGATGAGATACTCCGAAATTGATCGATTTCGTAGTTGTCGAGTTCTTATTTCTATGGTTGCTTTAGGTTCCAATATGGTTTTTCCTTCCTCATCAAGTTCTCACAATACTGTTTGAACTGGGAGTTTGTCACTTATAACCTTCTTTAAACAAGAAACATGGAAAACTGGGTGCACTCGGGAAGCTAGGGGAAGCTTCAAATTGTATGTTATAGTACCAATCTTTTACAACACCTTGTACGGACCATAGTACATTGGTGAAAATTTATTATCCTTCTTCGCTTGCTTGAGGGACAATTTTTTATATGGTTGTAGCCGTAGAAATACCCAGTCACCTACATCAAAACTTCTTTCATTGCGATGTTGATTTTTCTGTTGCTTCATCTTGTTCTGTGCCAAAGTGAGGTTATCACTTAAGAGTTGGATAACTTGTTTTTGATGCTCGATGTGGTCTTCCACTGCTTTAACCTTGGAATTTTCTCTTAAATATTTTGTGATGGATGGTGGTTTATATCCATAAAGTGCCATAAATGGGGTCATTTTTGCTACAGTATGGAAGAAAGCGTTATACCACCATTCACCCAGAGGCAATCATTTGACCCATTGTGTCTATTTATCAAATACAAAGCAATGAAGATATCCTTCCAAACATTTGTTTACTATCATAGTTTGCCCATCAGATTGAGCATGAGAAGATGAGCTATGAGCTAATTGAGTACCAAGAGAAGAGAATAATTCTATCCAAAAATTTCCCGTGAAAATGGGATCTTTGTCACTTACAATAATCTTTTGGTTTCCATGGAATGTTTGAATTGTTTTCGTAAATGCAGTAGAAATTGTATTGGCTTTAAATGGATGCGATAGTGGAAAAAAGTGTGCATACTTGGTAAGTATGTCAACTACCGCCATGATGACACTCTTTCCTTCAGAATTGGGTAAGCCTATGATAAAATCCATTGAAACCTCCTCCCAACGTTGGCTTGGAATAGATAAAGGTTGTATAGACCCGGGGTCTTAATTTTCTCAACTTTATTTTGTTGGCAAGCCAAACATTCCACCACAAACTTTTGAATATCTAATTTAAGGCCACCCCAAAAAAATTCCTTCCTAACCATGTGGTATGTTTAAAATATACTGAGTGCCTCCTAAGGGAGAGGTGTGTAATTCCATAATAATCTTTTCTTTGAATTGGGAATTCTTACATAGGTATGAACGATCTTTCTACCAAAATGAATCATTTTTCCAGCTAAATGTATCTGATGTACTAGGATATTTTTGTAACTTTTGAATAAGTTCCCACACTTCTTCATCATTCTTCCATTCATGCCAATATTCTTTTATCCAATCTGGTTTGATAATAGAAATGGCACAAAGCAATGCTTCCAGATCCTCATCCTTTCTTGAGAGTGCATTTGCTGCAACATTTTTCTTCCCTTTTTTGTAGATGATTTCAAAGTCATAACCCAACATATTTGTGACCCGTTTTTTCTCCTCTTCTAAAGATAATATTTATTCTAAAAGGTATTTAAGACTATCATGATCCGTTTTTACCTTGAAGTCTCTTCCCATAAGGTAGGGTCACCATTTCTTAAGTTCATGTAGTATTGTCAGCATTTCCTTCTCATAAATAGCTTTGTGTGAATACTTTCCTTTGATTTCACGACTTTCGAAAGAAATAGGTCTTTACTCTTGCATTAAAACAACACCAATTACATTTCCTGAGGCATCACATTCAACAATAAAGGTTTTTTCTGAAGTCCAACGTAACTAAGACCGGTGCTTGGCACATTGCCTCTTTAAGATGTTCAAATGCCTTTGTTGATTCTGGAGTCCATGAAAATGCATATTTCTTCAATATTGTTGTTAGAGGTGCTGCTACACCCATAATTCTTAACAAACTTGCGATAATACCTTGTCAACCCGAGAAATCCTCACAAATGCTTTATGGATGTGGGGATTTCCATTCCTTAATGGATTTAATTTTTCTAGGGTCTACCTTCACACCTTCATGAGATACAATATGACCCAGATATTCCACCTCTTGTACTCCAAAGAAACATTTGGAGCTTTTTGCATATAATTGTTTCTCCTCCAATAGTTTGAGCACCCTGTCAACATGTTGAACATGATGCTTCCACTCATTTATATAGATTAGTATATCATCAAAAAATACTAACACAAATTTTCTAAGGAAGTGTTTGAAAATGGAATTCATCAAATCTTGAAATGTAGAAGGTGCAATGTTAAGTCCAAAAGGCATGACCAAAAATTCATAATGACCCTCATGAGTTCTAAATGTTATTTTTGGAATGTCTTCAGTCTTCATTCTGATTTGATGTTATCTTGAATGGAGGTCCAAATTAGTGAAGTAAATTGATCCATGCAATTCATCCAATAATTCATCAATGACAGGAATGGGAAATTTTCTTTAATAGTGAGCTTGTTGAGGTCCCTATAATCTAGACACATGCACCATTATCCATCCTTCTTGTACACCAATACTACTAAAGTAGAGAAATAGCTTTAACTAGGTTCAATTATACTAGCTTCTAGCATTTCCACAACTATACATTCATTTTCACTCTTTTGGGCATAGGGATATCTGTAACGCCTGATGTTTGGAAGAACACTTATAGGAATTAAATGAATACCATGATCATGATCAAACAATACGAAGAGGCCTTTGGGAGTCTCAAACACCTTGGAATGATTGTCCAAGACCTTTTGGAGATCTGGAGAAATAGATGATTTCGATGTGGGAACCTCTCATGAACATAATTGTGCCATTACACCTCATTGTTCTTTCTTTAGAAGCTTTGTCATTCTGTTAGAGCTAATTATATTTCTTGGTTTCCCTTGATACCCCTTAATTCATATTCATTTCCTTTCGAAGAAAATTTCATGAAAATTTCTTGAAAATTAAAATATATTGTACCCAAGGATTGTATCCATTGGACTCCTAGTACAACATCAGCCACGCCCACTGGAATAGAAAGCATTAGGTTATTCAATACATATTATCCCATGGATAGCTTGATATTATGGCAGTTTCTAGAGAAATTTATGGTTCTTCCACTTGAAACCGTCACTTGACACTATGGTGCTAGATATAGGAAGAAATTCAATTCCTTGGCTATCTTACAATGAATAAAATTATGGGTACTTTTTGAATCAATCAACACTATTACCTTTTTTTTCTTGATATTTCCTTCTATATTGATAGTTTGAGGAGTGGTAATTACGACCAATACATTACAAGATATTCTCAGATTCATTTCTTCTTTATCTATGGTTTTTTCCTGGTGTATATCCTCTTCTTTTGATGTTTCTTGTTCTTTTCCTTCCTCCTCTTCACAATCTATGTAAAATAATTTCTTCTCAGCACACTTATGACCTTTAGTGTATTTGCTATCATGTCAACTATAACAAAGCCATTTTTCTCTTTTTTCTTCCAATTGTTGTTGTGTAAACCATGTATGTTGTGGAAAGCCAAGGGCAACAACACTTCCATGTTTATAGTTGTCAGTGGTAGGATTCCTTGTCGCCATAATGTTTCTTTCCATTTTTCTTTCCAACCTGAATGCCTTCTCCAATGATTCAGGTTCCCAAAGTCAAACCTCATGTTGGACATTATCCTTTAAAGTCCCTATGAACACATCAATCCTATGCTCCTATGTAATATATTTTACCCTTATATTTAATTTTTGAAAGTCCTCAATGTGCTCCATTATTGACCAGTTTTGTTTGAGATTTATCAATTGGCTAAAAAAAATGTTTCCTTTTGTATCCTCATAATGTGCTATCATTTCTTCTATAAAAATTTGCCAAGTGACAATTTGTTTATGGGAGCAAAGTCATCGATACCAAACAATCTGATTTGGTTCCAAATATAAAGTTGAAATGAATATGTTTTGTGTGTTTTGCACATTATGAAGATTGAAATATTGCTCCATCTATAGTATCCATGTTACAGGATCCTTTCTGTCAAACCTCATATCAATCTTTGGAACATGGTGGGTCTTCAATCCATTGTTAGAGTCTATAAATCATGATTAACATTTATTTTGTTCACCACGTGAGTTTCCTTTACTACCCTTTCGCCATTAGTAAGAGTTTATTGTAGAAAATTTGTCAAGTCTGTCATCAAATCTTCCATGTTGCCTTTAAGTTTTTCATCTATACCATCCATCTTAGCTTCCATGCATGTCTTCAAATCTTCCATGTTTCCTTTAATTTTTTCTTCTATACCAGTCATTTTAGCTTCGATGCCTTTCTTTAAACCATCCATCGTAGCTTCCATGCCTTTCTTTAAACTACCTATCTTAGCTTGTATTACCTTATGTGGGAGTGAATTTTGTTGCACTTGGTCTCGTAATTTTGATATATCATGTTTCGTTTCTTCCTCTCCTTCATGAGTCATGTTAGAGCTTTTAGGTTTCTTACTATGTGTTTCCATTTTCTATCTTCAGGGCATCAATTAATGATAATAATTCTTCACAATGTCCTTGGAATTACTTCAAACTAATTGTTCAAACAAAACTTATGTAAAATTTTTAGAAAACTACACACCTTTCTTCACTTTGTACGAGTTTGATATTGAATTTCTTTTATCTCTATAATTTCGGATCTCCAAAGTTTGAAATTATGTACTGCAGTAGCCTTATGCATCCTCCTTCCAACCTTGCAAGTTTGATCAATATTGGATTCTCCAAGGAAGAGTTATTGTAGATTTCCCATGCTAACTTGATTATATACTGGTTCAGTAGAGAAAAATTGTATGTAGTGCCATGTATCACTCGTTCGACCCTAGTACCTGAAACCGATATAAAGAAAACTACGTGACTTCCTCTTGCTATAACTTTTGACGAAATTTCAATATGATGCTCAAAAATAAAATTATGATGATTTCCCCAAGTCACATGTTTGAGATATAATTTGGGATCCTGCAAAAACCCTAAATTCCTTGGATCAGATCTGTGAAATTATAGTGAGACAAGATCTAAAATTTGGATTCGAGGTTCAGAGCGATTTTGGCTCAAATGGGTTTTTTTTTAGCTTTTGAATAGTCACAAAAAAAAAACATTATAGCTAAATTTCCCCGATGACTAGTTTGGAGCAACGAAACCCTAGAATCCAAACCTCTCATACCAAATGTTATACAACTAGCTCACAAAATAGAGGAAAAGATAGATAAACGCCTTCAAAATCATCCTCTTTGAGGGGGAAACTTCCTTTACATTCCACAAATGAAAAATTCTTGGATGCTACAAATTAAAAATCCTCCTTTCTAGGTCACAATATAATGAAAGCCAACATAACAATAATAATATAAGGGCACAACAATAACAATAGTGGGCTTCTATGGGGCATAATAATAAAAATATGGGTACAATAGGGGCACAATAATAAAAATAAGGGCTACAATGACAATAGTAATGGGGGAATCACTAGTATTATAGGGAACTAACACATATTAAGCTTAAGAGGGATTTTTCTATGCATACGTATTAGTGCACAAGAGAAAATTCCACAATGGAGTTCGTTTGATATATGCATATATATACATAGCCCATAGGGTGAGTTGGGCCATGGTAGTGCAAACGTGTAAGATGAATAACTTAGAGAGGCCATGAACATATGTTATGGATCTAGATTCCTGGGCAAAGACTCTATATATTCCAATATATTAACACTTTTTGAATGCATGAGAGTGGGAAAATACTGAGTTCAAAGGAATTCAAGCTTCAGATGCATACATGCATGTGGTTAGGTGCCATGAATGAAGGCAAGAGCGATGTGATTAGGCTCATTGATCTCCTCATTGGATTAATGTTATTGGATGACCATACATATATGGTACCTAGGAGTTTTTAGGTGAAGCATAGGTGGAAGGATCAAACATTTTTAATCGAGGATGACGTTTCCTAGAGGACCCAAAGAACTGAGTGCTTTACACCTGTGATGTCACCCTAGGATGACATCACCCGAAAGATTTATGAAGGATAGTTACACTTGAACATCAAGAGACTATATGTCTTGAAACAAAGATGTTTGATAGAAAAGAGTGGTTTCTAGTTAATGGAAGGATCTCCATCTCTCCCCCCAAACCCTTACAATTTTGTTTTGAGTACATAATGAAAAACTCTAGGATTTAAATCTAGGGGTGATGTAGCATCAAATGAGGGGGACCCGTGCCTCATGAAAATAATAGTAGGAGGGGGAGAATGGTTGGGCCATCTACATAACCTCAATGATGTCAGAGTAGGGTACCCCAAATCATTTTGGATGAGCACAAAGGATAACTTCCAAGATTAAACTCTTGGGGTGATTTGGTAGCTGAAAAATAGCCTACACCATGCCACAAAAATATGCTATGATGGAGAAGGAAATGGAACCATCCATGTAACCCCTCCTTTGTCAAAGGGGGGAGATACCCCCAACCTTTTTGAATGCTTGCAAAGGGAAATCCCTAGGGTTTTTACTCCAAGGGTAAGGTTGTAGCAAAGGAACCCATGTGCTCCACGTTATAATTTGTAATTAGTGACTAATGTTATTTATATATCTACTCAAATCCATAACCCTTTAAGGGTGGGGTTAGTATAGTAGTTTCCCTCTGTCTTCCTTAGTAGGGGCTAAGGATAGTAGGGGGTGTGTTATAATACACATGGATCATAGAGGAAACTCATGTTATTGCTTTCAGCTTATAATTCACCACATTCACTGATGCATTACCTTTAGTTACTTCGATACCAAGCTTCATGGGTAACTTGGTCCATACGAAGTTATGGAATGCACCCATATCTATAAGTCCTTGAACCTTCATCCCATTAATGATCACATCGATGAAATACAATATGTGCATATGTTTTTCTTTTGTACAAACAAAAATAAGAATCCTCCACACACTTGAATGACCTTTCCATCCCCTATTTTTCACATTGAATGAATGATAGGAAGATTCACAAGTGAATATACCTTATTTTCTCTACTTCAGAAATTTTATATGGTTACAATCTTCTTTTTCTCCAAAGGTCACACCTTTTGTTACTACCTTGCGTTGCAATAAGGTGCCCAACTACAATGAAAACTTTAGGGGGTAATATTCTTAGATGGACTAATTTTCCATGTTTTATATAAATAAAAGTTTTGCTAATTTCCATTTTTCTAAAAACTATTCTCCTAGGTTTTATAAGATAAGATTATTTTACCTTGAGAATGGGAAAAAATTAGTAGATATTATATCAAATCATTAGAAATTTTAATATTTTTACAAAAATATCACCAAACATTTTATAATTTTCATATGGGGGACCAGTAAGATTTGCTAGAATTTCTAAATTTTAAGATAAATTTCCATCCTTAAAATTTTCTATCTTGATTTTTTATTATATATTCCACTAAATAAAATATTCACCTTACCTAATTATACCCATACCAACTGGAATTTACATGCTCTCAACCTTCAATCATGTTCTACCCCTTCTTTCTTCATGGCTACATCATGTTTTCAATGAAATTTCTCTAATACGAAAGGTCACAACACGTGAGGACTCATACATATCATAACATTTTTTCATCCTCTCAATGTGTGGTACTGCAACCTTTCCTGCTGAGATAACAAACTAATTCCATAGTACTAATTTCAATCTATGCCTTCACTCTTCTTTTATTTCAATTATGTTTTCTGAACATTAAGTTCAAACTATACCTCCACTATTATTTCAACAAGCACATGAATACATAATATACAACAAGTATGGAACATAATTAATTTTGTATATGATTTGTTGGGCCAACGAACATAAGATTTTGGTAAATTTTTACAAAGTGCTATAATGCAGAGCTCACTACTCATAAGATGGTTACATCAAGACATAATTAAGCATGGGTGGCATAGGATCACCAACCATATACACATCATCATTTTTCACAACTCCCAGTGCTGCCATCACAACTTTCCACCCATGCAATCCCTTATGCAACAAATTTCCTACTCACACACTTGACCTGGGTTTTCTGTCACCAACTCACCATCTCGTGTATCATGTACCCTTCCTCCACTCTAAAATATGGTGCTCCCTTTGTATGTCACCTCAGACCATGCACTCCCTTGTATGCCTTAAATATGACGAAACATGGTGCTCCCTTTGCATGTCACCTCATACCATGCACTCTCTTGTATGTCTTTAATATGATGAGTTTTGTCTTTGGTTTGCTCCAAGGAACCATATATATATGGATATATCCATCCATTAATAGGTGCAATAGTATATACCACCTCCTTTTAATTCACTTAGTTAAATCCGATGGGTAACATAAAATGTCCCACTCATTAATTAGGTCTATAGGCCTTCTTTTGAATCAGTCGACTGTCTACACTTTTCATGTCCATATAACATATGCGCATAGGTTTTTTAGGCCACCTAAGTGACCTTATTAATTAGGCCGATAGGCCTTCTTTTGAATCAATCGACCGTCTACACTTTTCGTGTCCATTTGACATCTGTGCAAGTATTTTTTAAGCCACCTTTCTACTCTTCATGTGACATATATGCACACCATTTTCTGGATTTTCAAGAGAGTTAGTTTGGATTTTTAGTGGAATTCATTGTATTGAAAATGGAGGACAAGAATTGTTGTGAGAAGAGATTAGAAATCTCATATAAACATTTAGAATTCAGTAGAGATTTTGTAGCCTAGCACCCTCACCATCTCTTCCATCTTCTGATTTTACTCCAATTTCAAGAATTCTGAATAGGTCTCTTTGTATAAGAGCTCACTCTAGAACTCTTCAAGGAGGGGGTGGAAAAATGCTTGCCAAAGGATCTTGGTTTACAAGCTCATGGACAACTATATTTTACAACAGAGCACTAAAGAACTTCAGGTAGATGTAACGTGAATATCTGTTGCATACAATTTTCTCAATGAATCTCATATTTTTTAGGTTTTGTGTTCAGTATAAATATAGAAAATACAGAGGAGTGCTAAATCCTTTAGTTAGATGTAATGTGAATCTCTGTCAATGTTTTCAATGAATCTCATATTTTTTAGGTTCTATTGAATGCACTCTCTATAGCCCATGAATAGCAATGAAAATGGTAGTTTTTCTGAGGTTTTGCATACCAGTGATTGTAATACTAATTTTTTCTCCCTCCTACAATTTTCCCATTCACCGCACTATTCACGACTTGATCCAAAGCACTTTTCCTTTTAGGGTTCTCAGTAGTGAATGGGTGAATAGGCTCCAAAAATCCACTCTCCACTTTGTGCTGTGAACAATGCTCATAATTAGGGCTTTTGCTTTTTGGTGATTAGTATAAGGGAAAAACATGTTTAGTTTTATCCCATCCTAACCCCTCTTATGACTAGCCAATTTTAATAGTATATGCCAGGAAACTATAGGCCGACGATAAGGAGGAAAACCTTGAAGCTCTTAATCCTAGAGGCTTTTAGCAAAAAAATTGAGAGGTTTAGAAGAAGACTCATTCGCCTCGGAATTACATTGTAGTTCCAGCTAAACCTTAATTATATTGTGAAAATGGCTGGAACAACATGCTTTAATTCCCAATGCAAAATTCTTACAAATTTCCAGCATTATATTTCAAATTTCAAGCTGGAAATTGTGTTCTAGAGTTTTAATTCGGGGTTTTGTGGAGGGTTTTAGCATTAATTTACGCATTTTACCCATCCTTTGCCACAAATTCTTAGCATTTGTGGGAAATTGGGGATGAAAAATTTCTTCTTTGGAGAAATTAAAGGTTTGTCCCATCTTGTTAGTTTTAGAATTTTCTTTACATTATATACCCTAACCTTAAAACTATTTATAAACTTTTCCACATTTTCAATTTCAAAACACTGGCAAATGAAACACTTAAAACGCTTATTCATTTTTTATGCAATGATAAATTTTGAAACTATGAATGCATGAATTCCTGCTCAAAGGTTAGGAAAAGGTTCTTGTAGGATGAGTTAGGGTTTCATATCCGGAAGTAGGAATTTCGATCTTAGCTATGGTCTTTATCGAGGACCGACAAAGAAATATTGTCTTCTTGGACCTTTAAGTCAATATTATGTTGGAGAGAAACTTTACAATACATTACATTTTTGATAGGGATGCTTCTTATATTGGGCTACTTTCCAATATATGACATCTTTCCAAAAATTTCATTTTCTGTTAGAATCTTATTTGACTATAATTGCAACCTTCTTCAGTTAGTCTATTGAAATAAATTATGAACGTGGCCTTTAATCATTCAAGATTTTGAGTCATGTATTCTTCATTTTGTGAACATCCCAACCTATGGTGAGGATGAGGGTGATTCAAGGGATATATTTGTGTATGATTTGTGCTCTTTTCCATATCAAAACAAAAATCCTTAACAAAAGCAGTTAAAAATTATAGAAGATCTAGTCACATCTTCATTAAATGATGGTCACATATCTTCTAGATTTTTTGCATTATCTCACTATTAAAAAAGATTTCAGGATGTTGATGTTCCTAATCATTGGGTAACTATATGGACCTTAATACACCTCCAAGCTTATTAAAATCAACTCTTCTCATAATTCCTTACATATTTTAATCATATTTTTCTTAATGAGATGCGTAAAAGTAAGATCTTATGTCTAGTGGTATAATGTGCATTGATTGTAGGTTTTTGAGAGTAAATCATGGTAATTTTGGCTAATTAAGGGTAGAAGCTCAAATTAGATAAGGAGGATATATTATAGGAGATAGATCCTCCTCATTTAATCCTCACTCATTCGAATATTCCTCAATCAAATCACACTAGCTCAGAGTTGCAAGCAGTCGAGTCATGGAGATCATCTTGAATTTGGGAGCTAAGCCTCCCTAAATTTAAGACGTAATTGGATAATTCAGTTTTATAAATAAGGAGGCCTAGAGCCTCATTAGGATTGGGATATTTTATGTAAGAGCACTAAGCATTTCCGAGTTCAAGTTTTCTAGAAAAACATTGTTATGTAATTTTTTTGATATGATAATGTGAATGAGCATTTCCTTGATCCAACACTAAGGTGACTTAGAGGGCTAAATCTCTTGGGTTAGGTCCCAACTCTTGTAGCAAAGGCTCCTCTTCATGTACTTGTACTCTTAGGTGATTTCATAGATTAATGGTTGAATTGGTTTTAGCATTGTTTCATTGCAAGTAGTTCTGACTTTTATTAGTTTGCTTCCATTTGTGCATTTCTTTAGCAATAGCTTACAAAGATAAAGGAATACCAAAAAGTCTAATAGCAAGTGTATTTAGACTCACTCCCCCCTTTAGGGATGATGGTTTGAGGGAAGAACTCCTATGCAGCCCCAAAAGGGTGGAATTATGATTTTTTATGGAATTTAGGGTTTTCTGCTACTTAGGCTAGCATCTTTTCAGTTTTCAAGAATAGGATTCCATTGTTATTTATGATATCTTCAGCCTTGTATTAGAACTCATAGTGTTTCACACTATTCTGCAAGTATTTCCATTCATTAACTAGGAAACCAGATAATGAAATTATGTTTTATTATGTCGATTTAAAATATTTCTTGTTTAAATGATTCATGGATAAATTCCAGTGATTGATGAAGTGCAGGAGTTTGAATAGTGCAGGAATATCTCATGACCATAAAACCTAGCCTAACCTCATCCATCCATGATCACAAAAAGCCACTAAGTCCCTCAACCAATTCATCATCCCATAAGAACACTTTCTAGGTTCGTTGAGCAAATCCAACCATCTCACAAACTCTGTTTTGAGCTCCAAAAAGGTCCTAGTCACTCCCCTACATTATTTCTTCGACCATTCACCTTCCCAAAGTCCTATACCACCTTCCAAATGACTCCCATTTCTCTCGGTTGGATCCTGTAGGAATACAGGGGATCTTCTAGGAGCATTACGACATCCTTTAGGGAGCATTAGGACATCCTGTAGGACAACCTGTAGTGGCCTATTTTGAGGCTAATTTGTGGAACAATAATCTTGAAGGATAGGAGAATACCACTACTTGACTCCCAAGCCATCCAACCTTGCACCACCGTCTCTCACCCACCTGCCACATCACCAATAAGGTTTAGCATTCACAATTTCACAAAAAAGGGACAAAAGGAAAAAGAGTTATTGTGTTCATTCATATGCACAACAGTAGAATGTTTGGTTATTCCAAAGTGCATGCCTAGGATAGTTAGCATTAAACACATGTTAACTTAGAATTATTTTGAAGCAAAATATCTTATCAATTAGTTAAACGAGTGGTGTGTTTGAAGCGTTTGATTTCAGTATTTCCTTACTACAGTAGACACTATTTCAATACTCCCAAGTAGTGAAAAATTCCCCTTTCCTCATTAGTAATCAAGATTCTTCTGAATCAATAGAAGGATGGTTTGAGAAACCATAGTGGTCTATCTCCAGCTCAGTAGTAACAAAGAGTGGACCCATCGCATTTGCTTGTGTATACAACATTTTCACCTCCAAGTTTGTGTGAACCACAAGTTAATAAAGTAAAGTTGGTAGCCCCAGGAGTTGCAACATTCTTGCTGTAATACTGGTGCTCATCACTTTTTTGTACCGTTGCTGGCGAGATGTCTGAGTAATATGCATTTTCGCTTTCTTTATTCTATTTCTTATCTCTGACATTCTTCTATTAGCTTCATTTCTGCCAAAGTAATTGTAAATTGATTTGCTTTCTTTTCCATTCTACAAGTGATATTTCATTCAGTAGTTAGTTTCCATTCGGTTTGTTATTTCAGTTCTGCAATTAGTCTCAAAGATTGAAAAAAAACACAAAACAAAACAAAAACACTTCTTTCATGGTTCATAGGAATAGGGATAACTTAGGAAAATTTCTACCAAATACCCCAACGACTTCAAAGAACCAAACTTCCCTCTTCTTTGGTGGTTGTGAATTGGACGACCACTTAGGTGAAAAACCAATGATTTTGAAGAGCCTACAGGGGGATAAGAAGAAGGAGAATACATTCCAACATACCTAATAGCTGAAAATAGAAATGATAGAGGAAATAGAGAAATAATTGAGGGTGATTTTCCCATCAGAGAAACTAATGGATATACCAAGATGAAAAACATAATTCTCTCTTCTCTTCCTCATTTCCATGGCATGACCTCAGAAGATCTAGATACTTTCTTGTTTGAGTTCATTGTCATATTCAAAACTTAGGATTACACCACTAATGATCAGAAGTTGAAATTATTCCCATCCACTCTCAAGGACGAAACTTTGTGCTGGTTCATGGATTTAGTTGAGGATAGCATCACAACCTACGCTTAGATGTAGCAAGCCTTCAACAACAAGTATCGAGACTACTACATGTCCAAATACACTAAAGAGAAAATTTTTAGGATGACCTTGGGGAATGATGAATCCTTACAGGATTATGAAGAGAGATTCTAGCTTATCTACAAAATTTCTAGGTGCACACTTGATCTTAGGTCGCTGAAGCTATTGCTACTCCGGGGGATATGGGAAGATCTTCTAGATACCCTAAACCTGTTAGCAGAAGGGGAAGTCTACTAGCTATCCTACGAAGATATCAAGATTGTCTTTACGAACCATTCTAGGGCAGTTAAGAAGAAGTTTAGGGGTAGTCAACCAATGGCCAACTCATCCTCTTCCAACACATCCATAAAAGGTGAAATTGGAAATATGATGGAAGATTTCAAGAGTGAAATTTTGCAAACCCTTGCCCTACATATGGACACTATGCACATCAAGAGGAAGTAGGAGGAAGCAGAGAGAGCATTATCCATCTTCTTTGCTAGATGCACAAGGAGGCACCCTAGGAATGAATGCCCTTTAAAACCACTCCACAGGCAAGTAACCTCCTCTACCTAGACTAAAAGTTATGCAGCAGGGAACTGAAGGGGTGACTAAACAACTCTGCTACATAAATCAAAGGAGACCTCATGGGCCTCGACCATATGAGCAGCGCATGAAAAGGTCATCCTATTCATATTACAACCCTAACCAGAACACATCCAGTCCCTCTTGGGCCCCCCCCTGCTCATCCCTCTTGGTCTATACCTTCTACTTGGTCTTTGGCACCTCAGTACCATTCTTATCTGACCAACTAGTCATTTCAGCCATATGCTCTACCACAGCCTCAGTGGAATGCACCACCCTAGGGGTGGAGGCCCCCATAGAACAATTCTCCAGCTTTATTTCCTTCACCGCCTACTCAACCACATCTTTTACACCATACTCCACCTAAACAACCTCAGATGCCTGCCCAACCAAATTTGAACCTGAGAAATAAATAGGAACAACAAGTATACAGTGGATAGACATCCTACCCTACTTATGTTGTGGATATTCAAGAAATCAACGTAGGTTTGGGAGAGTACTCCCAGACAACCAACCTCCATCTCCACCTATGGACATTGAGGAGGAAAGAGAGGAAAGTATGCCTAGAGTGAATCCACCACCCTTTCCTGAAAGATTAACTCAGCCAATCCAACCTACCATAGAATAGAATGAACTTATGGAAGAATTGAAAAATCTATGTGTCAAAAGTCCACTTCTCCAAGCCATTAAGGGTGCACATATTTACAACAAATTGATTAATGAGAAGTGTTTCAAACATCTAGAGAGGCAAAAAAGAGACACCCTTACCATTAATGTCATTAGACAATTGTCTGACTTAATGCTAGGGTAGGTAATTTTCCCAAAGTATTGAGACCCTGGAATCCCTGTAGTAGATGTGCACATAAATGGCATCATTTTCCCATATAGCTTGATTGATATTGGGGCTTCCGTTAATGTAATGACTAAGGACACCATGCTCAAGCTCAATCTCCAGGGTTCATTAAGAAAGACCACAATAGTCTTACAACTTGCACATTGTTCCACAGTAGCCCTTAAGGGGATTATTGAGGATCTAATGGTCTCCATCAACTCCTAGGAGTACCCTACAAACTTCCTAGTTCTCCATCCTAAGGACAAGCTTAGTGGTTATCCTCTCATTCTTGGGAGACCCTGATTAGCCACCGTCGATACCTGTTATGAAACCAACTCACAAAAAGATAGAAAAGATAGTTGAACGCCTTAGAATTCAGCCTTTTCAAGGGAGAAACCTCCTTTACATTACATAAATGAACAATTCTTCGATGATACAGATGACAAGGCCTCCTTTCTATTTATAGGAGTCTCAGGGGTCATAATATGATGAGAGCCGACATAATAATAATAATGTAAGGGCAAAATAATAACAATAGTGGGATTCTATGGGGCACAAAAATAAAAATATGGGGAGTACATGGGTACAAAAATATAATAAGGGGGTTTTACTAATAACAATAAGGGTTTACACTAGTAGTATAGGGGCCTAACATGCCCCTCTCCTTCAAAAAGTGTTGTCCTCAACACTTGAGTAGTTCTTGATGCTCCTGTATAAATTTCTTATCCTCCCATGTGGAATCTTCAGCAAGTAAGTTCTTCCACTTGATGAGATACTCTGAAATTGATCAATTTTGTAGCTATCGGGTTCTTGTTTCTATGACTGCTCTAGGTTCCAATATGATTTTTTCTTCCCCTTCAATTTCTAGAAATATTGTTTGAATTGTGATATTCTGCAACTTTTGAATGAGTGACCACACTTCTTTGTCCTTCTTCCATTCATCCCTTGCTTCGTTTATCCAATCTGGTTGGATAATAGAAATAGCACAAAACAATTCTTCCACATCCTCATCCTTTCTTGAGAGTGTTTCTGCAACAAAAATTTTCTTCCCTTTTCTGTAGATGATGTCAAAGTCATAATTCAACATATTTGTGACCCATTTTTTTTGTTCTTCTAAAGATAATATTTTTTCTAAAAAGTATTTAAGACCATCATCATCCATTTTTACCTTGAAGTGTCTTCCAATGGTTTACAAGATATGGTCGGATTCATTTCTTGATGCTTGATGTGATCTTTCACTTCTTAAACATTTTTCTTCTTGATATGTCCTTCTATCTTGATAGTTTGACAAGTGGTAATTCCAGTCAATGCATTACAAGATATGGTTGGATTCATTTCTTCTTTCTTGATGTGATATTTCACTTCTTGAACCTTTTTCTTCTTGATATGTCCTTCTATTCTGAGGATTTGAGGAGTGGTAATTCTTACCAATGCTTTAAAAGATATGGTCGGATTCATTTATTCTTTCTCTGGGGTTGGTTCCTGGTGTATATCCTCTTCTTTTGATGTTTCTTGATCCTTTTCTTCCTCTTCATAGTCTATCTAAAATAATTTCTTCTTAGCACACTTATGACCTTTAGTGCATTTGCTATCACAATTGTAAGAAAGCCCTTTTTCTCTTTTTTCTTCCAATTTTTGTGGTGTAACCCTTGTAGGTTATGGAAGGCTAGGAGAAACAACACTTCCATCATTATAGTTGTGAGGGGTAGACTTCTTTGTTGCCATAATTTTTCTTTCCACTTTGTAAGAAATCCCTTTTCCTCTTTTTTCTTCCAATTGTTGTGGTGTTTCTCTAAAGAAGGTGTTTCTCTTCATATCATCATAATGTGCTATCATTTCCTTGATTAAAATTGACCATGTAACATGTTGTTTATGAGAACAAAGTCCTTTATACCATAAAAGTTGATCTAGTTTGAAATATGAAGATGCAATACATACCTTTTGTAACAGTGGTACACCATGTAGATCAAAATATTCCTCCATCTGTAGTATCCAATTTACTGGATTTTTTCCATCAAAATTCCTTATATCACCTTTTCTTGCTTTCAGGAGCTCAATCTTGAAATGACTGTAACTTGTACTTTTGGCTCTTCCAATTCTGAAATTCTGACCTGCAGTAGCCTTTTGTGTCTTCTTTCCAATGCCACCAGTCTAATCAAAACTGGATTCTCCAAGGAAGAGTTATGCCAAATCTCCCACAGTGACCTGATTATAGACTAATTTAGTAGAGAAAACTTGTACGACGTGCCACATGTCACTGTTTCAACCTTTGGCTCTAAAAAATATATACAAGAAACTACATTCCATCCTCTTTCTATACCTTCTTACAAAATTTCAATATGATGCACAAAGAGAAAGTTATGACAATTTTCCCCAGGTCGCCTATTTGGAATGTAATTCAGGAGTCTGCAAAAAGACCAACTTCCTTAGATCATATCTCAGCAAATATAGCATGAAAAACTCCGAAATTCAGATGCAAGGTTCAGTACAATTTCTTCTCAAATGGGTTCTTTTTCACTTCTGAAATGTCGTAGAAAGAGAGTTATAGTGAAAATTCCATGATGACCTATTTGGAGCAGCGAAACCCTAGAATCCAAAGCTCTCATACCAAATGTTATGAAACCAGCTCACAAAAAGATAGAAAAGACAGTTGAACGCCTTAGAATTTAGCCTCTTCGAGGGGGCAACCTCTTTTACATCACATAAATGAACAATTCTTCGATGATACAAATGACAAGACCTCCTTTCTATATATAGGAGTCTCAGGGGTCATAATATGATTACAGTTTGCATAACAATAATAATGTAAGGGCATAATAATAACAATAGTGGGCTTCTATGGGGCAAAATAATAACAATATGGGGACTACATGGGTACAAAAATATAATAAGGGGGTTGTACTAATAACAATAAGGGGTTACACTAGTAGTATAGGGGCCTAACAATGCCTAAATCAATCGCAGGGCTATAAATATGACTATAAAAAATGGGCATTTGTCCAAACAGTTGGTCCTGTAACCTCCTGCTTAACCATCCTTAGAACATAATTTATCTTTATGGCTAGAAGAGGAGGGAGAATATGAAGTCTTATCTTCCCAAATCTATACCCTAGAAACTTCCATGGAAGGAGGATAGCCGGATGAAGATGATTTGATTAAACACATACTCCAAAATTCAACTCCCAACACCTTGTCCTTAGAGGAAGTAATAAAGGAAACCAAGAGAAACCATCAGATTTATCTAGGCTTAGCTGATTCAGACCCTACTCATGTCAAAGCAATGGAATTCAACACTAAGAGAACTTTGAAAATAAACCCCTATCTTTCTGTACACAAAGAAGAAGAGTTGTGCAACATGCTAAGGGAGCATGTTGATGCCTTTACCTAGAGTTACAAATAAATGAAGGGAGTGCACCCCTCAGTGTGTACTCACCATCAAAGAAGGTTGCAAACCACTCTGACAACCCCAAATGAGAATGAAACCAACTCTCAAGGATATAGTCAAAGAAGAAATGCAAAAGATGTTGGATGCAAGATTCATTTACCTTATCTAGGAAAATGAGTGGGTTTCTCCTTTGGTGTTGTTTCGAAATAAAAATGGGAAGTAGAGGATTTCTGTCAATTACAAAGAGTTAAACAAAGCAACAAAGAATAAATATTTCTCTCTACCTTTCATTGACCAAGTGTTAGATGGCCTGGCAGGGAAAACAATTTTCTCTTTCCTAGATGGGTTCAGTGGGAACAATCAAATCTAGATCAGCCCAGAGGACTAAGATAAAACCACCTTCACCTATCCTTTGGGTACCTTCGCCTATAGGGTCCTTCCTTTTGGCCTATGCAATGTCCCTGCCACTTTCGAAAGGGCAGTCTTGAGTATCTTCCTAGAGCTAGTCCATGATGCAGTAGAAATTTATATGGATGATTTTACACCTTATGGGTTTGATTTCCACGGGGCTCTCTCCATCTTCGGTAAGGTGTTGAAAAAATGCATTGAAATGAAATTGTCCCTTAGTCCCAAAAAATTTCATTTCTTGATGACTCTAGGGACTGTTCTAGGTCATTCAATATCCTAGAAAGGACTATAGGTGGACCCAAATAAGATAGCCATCATCCAAAGGGTCCCACCTCTATAACAATAGAGGAATGTCAAAAGTTTTCTAGGTTTAGCTGGATACTATATGAGATTTATAAAAGACTTTAGCAAGTTATCTTCTCCTTTATTTGGGTTATTGGCCAAAGACTCTGAATTGTTATGGTCAAAAAGATGTCAAGAGGACTTGGGCACCCTGAAGGACAAGTTGACCACTGCACCATTTCTCTGAGGCCCAAATTGGGCCCTTCCTTTTCATATACATGTTGATGCCTCTCACAAAGCCATAGGAGTAGCTCTAGGCCAGATAGATGACAATCTACCTTATGCCATTTACTTCACTAGTAAGAATATGTCAAAAGTTGAACTGAACTATACAATGACTGAAAAGGAGCTCCTAATTGTTGTGCATTCATTGAATAAATTTAGGCATTACATTACATGTTACCAAACATTTGTAAATACTAACCATGATGAAAACAAATACTTTATGAATAAAACTTATGTAAATGCCCGGAATACTAGATGATTACTTTTATCACAACAATTTGATTTAACTATTATTGATAAGCCTGGCAAGGAGAATTTTGTGGCAGATTTTTTATCCATATTGAATTTGCCTATAGGGGAGGAAGGAATGATTGATGTTCAGTTACCAGATGAACACTTATTTTCCATTTCAATTCTCTCTCCATGGTTTGTTGACATAGCAAATTACTTGGTGTCTGCACAGTTTCCACCAAATTTGTCCTCGAAGGAAAAGAGTAACATTATGAGCAAGAGCTTCCCATTCACTTGGATTGGGGGAAACCTCTTCAAACTAGGCCTAGATCAAATTCTGAGAAGATGTGTCAGGGAGGAGGAAGTCCTTGACATCCTTCTCACTTGTCATGATGGGCCTTGTGGAGGTCACTTTCTAGCCAAAAGGACACCATTCAAAGTGCTACAAGCTGGTTATTACTAGCCCACTCTTCACCAGGATGTGAGGAGGTATACTAGTCAATGTGATTAGTGCCAAGGATGGGGAAACCTACCCTAAGGGATGAAATGCCTCTGCAACCTCGAGTGAATTTTGAGCCATTTGACATGTGGGGCATGAATTTCATTGCACCCATTAACCCTCCATCCAGGAAAAATCAATACATCATTATGTGCATTGACTATTTAACCAAGTGTACTGAAGCCAAGGCCATCAAAATAGCAACAAAAGAGAAAGTGGTAGAGTTCTTAACGGAAAATGTATTTTACAAGTTTGGGTACCCTAAAGAACTGGTCACTGATCAAGGAAGTTAGTTTACATCTCATATGATTGAAAATTTGTTAAGAAAGCACAAGGTCAAGCATAGAACATCTACTTCTTACCACCCACAAGATAATGGGCAAGTGGAGGTAACCAACAGAACACTGGAAGGCATTTTGACCAAAGTGATTAGCAGCAGCAGAAAGGATTGGGCAGATATATTAGCTGGGGCCACTTGGGCATATAATACCACCTGGAAGACCACCACTCGATTCACTCCTTCTGATCTAGTCTATGGGAGGAAGGCCTTATTGTCCATTGAATTTGAATACAACAGCTTAAGAATGGCAGCACATCTGGATCTAGATCTCACCAGGGCACAACGAGAAAGATTTCTCTAGCTAAATGGGTTAGATGAATTCAGAATGCAGGCCCTCTTGCACACATAGGTGACTCAAGTTCAAAGGAAGATTTGGCATGACAAGAACATAAAGGAAAAATAGTTTCAAGAAGGTGATTGTGATTTGTTGTATGATTCTAGATATAAGGATTTTAATGGAAAATTAAGGACTAGATGGTTAGGGCCTTATGTCAAAGAAAAATGTCATGATAATGGTCCAGTACAAATAAGAAACATTAATGCAAAGGTTATCCCTTTACTTCTCAATCAGTACAGATTGAAGGTCTACAAGAAGACCTTTTCAAAGAAAGAATTCATTAATGGCATCATCAATACAGTGATGGTGGTGGAGAAAGTCTCAGCTTCTACCCCATCAAGTCCCTTAGAAAAGAGAGAGAGGGAGAGACTTAAGTGAAAACCTCCATGAAGCACCTGAGTCCCACTGTTGGGTTGAAAACCTCTTGAGGCAGCCCAATGGTGTTGAAAAGAGAAGAAGAAATAAAAGGATATATAGATGAAAACCTATTTTGAGGCACCTAGGGCAAGCAGTTAGCATGAAAACCTCTTGGAGGTAGACTAGTTGTTTTCAAAAAAAAGAAAAAGGAGAGAAAAGAAAAAGTTTGAAAATGTTGTTTGCAGGTCAGCACGAGGAGGATTAGAGAAACTTGAGAGGAACAAAATGACCATCACAATCTATTTTTTCATTCCTCCATCCAATAGTCTTCATTATCCCATCAATCCCTTCATTTATGAACTTCTCTAGATTAGTTTACACAGGCTCTATGTTTTCTACAAGATTCGTTGTAATCCTAAAGGATTCCCTGAAAACCTACAAGAGTTTCCTGTAGGAATTACGGTGGCTTGCGAATACCAAGAAAAGTGACCCTAGAGAAATGGGATGACCAACCCATGTCAAAAAATAAAATGTTTACTCCACCACCTCATCACCATGCCTCTCATTACCATGTTACCCCTCCATCCATCTAGTAAGTCAATTAAAAAAAATACAGTTTTCAAAGAAGCAAAAAAAACAAATAGAAGAGGGTGAGTATAGAGGATAAGGGACAATACATGAAGGCTATACCTCTCACCTACAATTCATTAGACCCCTTCTCTACCAATTTCAACAATCCTCATGATCCAAAAGTGAATGAAAGAATGAAAGTTTAGGGGAGAGGCATCTACAGGAAATCCTATAGGTTTCCTATAGAAAATCCTGTAGCAGCCTATCCGAGAAAGGAAATTCCACAAGGTTTCAGTCATCTTCAGCATGGATATTGCAATGTCAAGGAAGCTCCTCCAGAGCTCATCAGCAACAATAGGATCATCAGCATCACTCTTCAATACCTACACATAAAAGGAAACAATAATTAAAGAGGCCAATACAAAAAAATATGCAGCAAATACACAACGCAGAGACATCATTCTCCAACAAGCATCATCATCAAAGAATCATACCCACTGGTATGTCTTCTTACTCATGTTCTCTCATTAGCACGATATGATAAAAAATGTAGGATTATGTAAGAGCTGGTTTTAAAAGAAAAGGTGGCTAGTTAACTTAGCCACCTTCGGCCAGTCGATGAGTGGAAAACAGTTAGACCACTCCACATGTGGCAGTAGTCAAATCATATGAAAAAGGATATAATGCTAAAACTGCTTAAGTTAGAGAGGGATGAAGTGGGAGATGATTATGAGGTGAGGGAAATGATGGACTGATAGTGGGACGAACGGTCCAAAATGAGGTGCTCATACTTAGACAGCCAGCACACCCTCCCACACGATCATCCATATGTTGGAAATAATACTGAGAGGGGGGGTGAATCAATATTATCTGGTCAATTATTTTCTTTTTCAAACCCAGAACATATACGCTACTTCAGTTAGAGAAAACTGTGTATATATGCAACTACAGATAAGGAAACCCGCGTATACGATACAAACTTATAATTTAAAATATTCTACAGATGTTGAACATTAATCTGTGCATCAGGATCATATAAACAGTAACCAGGAACAGAAAAATGGAGCAGAAGACAATCACACACAAGAACACAAGATATAAGGTGGAAACCAAATGTGGATGAAAACCACCTGCTGCAATATGTCTCTATATATTAAATTAGAAACTTCTTTTTACAATGATTCTATACTGGCGCAGTCCTTTACCAGTACGCAGGCTGCTACCTGTAGAGAGCTACAACCCTCTCTCGTTTTCCAGCTTCTCCTGGAAGGGAGGTACAACCCCCTTAGTTCTTGTACTAGTTGAGATACTAGTACATAGGCTGCTACCTGCAGAAGATTACAACCTTCTCTTCCTTCCAGGGACCACGTTTCATAAATTTTTGGACTGGATCCACAAATAACATCAATCAAACATCAAGAATTTCTGCATCAACAAATCACCTTTTCACTAATCAAAATTGAATCAAAATAAACACTTCTCTGACTACTGTACCTAGATCATAATAACAGTAATCACATCCCACTTCTGAACCCAGAACACTGTAGCAATAAACAGAAGCAGCTAGAACATAAATCAAGTGATGTACGCTACTTCACTATTAAGAAACCTGCGTGTGTATGCTTCTGTGTCAATATCGACCTGCGTATACCCGACTTTCCCTTACAAGAACAACATGTATACACACCTTCCCTTCACTGAACCTGTGTACAAATCTATAAATTCATTCTTTCAAACATTCAAATATTAGTTAACCCAGATTATCAGATTTATAGATCGAGCGTGCGCCACATATCACAGATCAAAATCATATAGAGATACCACTATTCCAGCCTTAAGATTTTGACCCATCAATAGAACTTATCATTCTCCTTGCACTCAGGTTCCTTCTTCATTCAGATCCAGATCTGCACCATAACCCAGTCACAGTATTCCAGATCTAGCACTTTATTAGATATTTAGTAATTCAGAAGATGCCTTGCCAAATGATCTCCTTCCTCTTTTATAGCCTTAGGCCTTTCAAAATACCACGGACCAAAACCATAACAACTCAATACCATGGACCCAATGCTTGGGATCAACACCTATGACGAGATACCATGGCCGAAAACCATAGGTTCAAATACCAAGGACTAAATACCACTGACCAAAACCATAGGATCAAAAACTGTCGGACTAATACCATGAACTAACCATAAGATTTCCCATGTGTGTGTGCTTTTCTCTGCATGAAAGTGTGTGAACTTTTATCTGCATGAAAGTGTGTGAACTTTTCTTCTGCATGGAAGTGCGTGAACTTTTTTCTGCATGAAAGGAACTTTTCTCTGCATGAAATTGCATGAACTTTTCTGCACTATAATTTATCATCTTAGATGAGTGGGTCGCCGTCAAGTACAACATATGTATCATAATGCCAATAATCTCCCCTTTAGGCTTGATGGCAACAACAACCAATCACTCTCCCCCTTTGACATCAAGGGCAAAGGGGTGGACTACCGTTCTCCCCCTGAGTACCTGTATAAAACTCTGAATGAGCTCCCCCTTTGTATATGCTCTGTGCTGAAATGTTGTCTGCAAAAAGATGTCCTACAAGAAAGAACATGACTCCATACATTATAAGTAACCTTCCTATCATCAAGACTCATAGACACATCCATCTCCCATCCAAGTGGTAATACACTAGATAGACAAAACTTGTTCATCATAGGCATAGTGGGGAAACCAAAATAGGCCATTACATGACCTTGATATGAAAATAAGTACATGACATAGAGACAAGAACAACTATCAGCATAATCAACCTTCAGACAAGAACACATTGATCTACTCCACCAGAAAACTCTTGAGAAATCAAACCAAGGACTTCTAAGATAATGCCAACAATGCATCATTAGAAGAATATATGCTCCTCCTGAACCCGTGCCAAATGATCTATGATAGACCCATTCGACTCACATAGACCGACAAATGCATGTGTATCCACCTATGTACAACAGACAAGATTCAATAGCAGGATGATGCATCAACAACCCCCAGCTTTTTTCTGAGGTATTCAAATGTCTCCTTGGCAATGGTTTGGTGAAAATATCAGCAACTTGTTCCTTGGAGGGAACATATTCCAATTTGACCTTTTGTTCCAACACTTGTTCCTGGAGAAAATGATACTTGATCGGCATGTGCTTGGTATTCGAATGCATGACTGGGTTCTTTGAAGTGTTGATTGCACTTGTATTATCACATAAGATGGAGATAGGTGGTGTACAAGTGATTTGAAAATCCTGCAAGGTTTGCATCATCCAAAGGAGTTGAGTACAATAGGATGCAACAACCACATATTCTGCTTCAACTGTAGATAATGCAATAGAACTCTGTTTCTTGCTGAACCAAGATACTAATCTGGAACCCATAAAGAATGCACCACCACTAGAGCTTTTTCTATCGTCCACGCTTCCGGCCCAATCTGCATCTGTATAAGCATGAAGAGTGAGATCCGCATCTCTAGGATACCATAGGCCATAGTTTTGAGTTCCTTGAAGATACTTGAAAATTCTCTTTACTGCTTGAAGATGAGTTTCCTTAGGATTTACCTGAAATCTTCCAACCATTCCTACTACATGCATGATGTATGGTCGGGTACCTATTAAATAGAGCAGACTTCCAATCATGGACCTATAGGTTGGTTGATGCACTGTTGCTGATTCATCGTTTGCACTGAGGCTGCATCTTGTGACCATAGGAGTGCATACTGGTTTCGAACCTTCTATGCCATACTTCTTCAAGATCTGCTTGAGATACTTGGTTTGAGATAAAAAGATACCGCCTTTATTTTGTTGGATTTGTAAACCAAGAAAATATGTTAGTTCTCCAAGAAAAGACATTTCGAATTCCTTCTGCATCACCAAGGAAAAGTTTTGACTCATAGCTTCTTCATTGCTGCCAAAGATGATATCATCTACAAACACAAAAAGTATTAGCAATTTGTTATTTTCAATTTTTATATAAAGATTGCTATCTGTTGATCCTTTTGAAAAACCATGTTGATGAAGGTATTTGTCCAGACAATAATACCAAGCCCTTGGAGCGTATTTGAGACCATAGAGAGCCTTCTTTAGTCTGCATACAAGATTTGGATCATTACCAAGGATGAATCCATCTGGCTGCCTAATGTACACTTCTTCTTCTAAGTCTCCATTCAAAAAGGTTGATTTCACGTCCATTTGAAATACTTTGAACTTCTAAAAGCTAGAGAGAGAAAGGAACATTCTGATGGCCTCAAGTATAGCAACGGGAGCAAAAGTTTCTTCAAAGTCTGTTCCTTCTTGTTGAGCATACCCTTTACAAACAAGTATGGCCTTGTTTCTAATCACTTCCCCATTTTCATTCAACTTGTTTTTGAAGATCCATTTTGTTACTATGACATTCTTATCTTTTGGTCTAGGAACTAGATCCCAAGTGTTATTCTTTTCGATTTGCTCAAGTTCTTCATCCATTGCCTTGACCCAACATTCATCTTTGCATGCCTCTCTTACATTTTATGGTTCAGTGGAGGAAAGTAATGCCAAATAGCTTGAAGCTTCTGCAATTGTTCTTCTTGTTTGTATTCTAGCCTCTTTTTGCCCCAAAATTTGAGATTCTGGATGATTCTTCTGAACGTACCTAGATGGATTCTTTTCTTCTATCCTTATTTTTCTTCAGGCTCCTCATGGGTTTATTCTTCATAGGTTTCTTCTTCATCATGAATCTAATTTGATGTTGATGGATAGTCCTCATCTTCGAAATCTTCAGATCTTACCTGCCTAGGAGTGTTTTCTTCTTCATCAACCACTACATCAATACTTTCAACAATTTTTCCAAGCCTTTTATTATAACACTTGTAGCTTTTTGTGGGGGGAGTAACCAAGGAGAATGCCTTCATTTTATCTAGGTTCAAACTTGCCCAGATGTTCATCAGTATTTTTGATATAGCATTTTCTTCCAAAAATTTTGAAATATTTACCGAAGGAGTCTCACCATACCAAATCTCATGAGGGGTTTGAGTGATGTTCACGCAGACGTTTGTTTTGTTGAGAATAACAACTACAACAAATGTAGC
>APFE030458482.1:0-16992 GCA_000404065.3 Pinus taeda
TATGATCATTATAGATTCCATCTAATGTATCAAGAACTCTTTCCCAATACACTACTTTATTTTTCCATTCCTCTATAACAATTGGTGAATCCTCATTCCCGATAGTGTCTTTCCACATTTTTATGTATGATGTTATCCCTTCGTTTAGTTCTTTTAAATAGACATCATTCTGTTTGGAAGCTCAGAAAGATGTCTTCCCTATGGGAATTATAAGTCGACCTTCATCATCTCCATAACTCAACTTGTTCTGACCACTTAATATCTCTAATTGATTCTTTGTACCTTAGTATTGAAACATCATTGAGTACAAGAAATTGGAAGTATTGGACATTAAGATGTCCAAGTAGTGCATTTTTCCCTCCTTGGTGTATCCATTAAGGAAACTTTGAAGTCATAGACCTTGTCGATAAGTATAGGTGGAAACACTCGATTTTTTTCAATTATGCGATATGTATCCATCATTTCAGGTTAAGAATATATATCTTTACTTTTGAGGTTGGAAGACATTATTATGTAGGTTCCATCTATGTATTCATGGGTGTGCCCCACAGGAAAGAACCCAACCTCAATAGTGATGAAGACACCAAGTGCAGTTAAAAGTGATAGAAACATGAAAAGATAACGATTCTTATTATCACTTGCTGCATTGTCCAATTGTAACAACAAATGTGGAGGAAGAGGTTTGAAATCAACATTTTGACTTTTTGAACTTCCATGAGATATAAAATCATCCTTGTACCCTTGACATTTTGGGTAAATAGAGGTGTCAAGTAATGCATTTGTAAGTGGGTTTCTTGAAATTCCACTTTCATAAAGTAGATCACCATACATATCCATTTGTGGGTCTTCAATGTCCCTTAAGCACTTTGCAAGGGATGTAATAGTAAATTGTGATCCCATATGGACAAATGGTAAGGAGAAATGACCAAAACCACCCGCCTTGTGCCCATGTGTAAGCATACCTGTCAATGACAAACCCAAATTTGTTCCTACAACAGATTTTGATTTGACACACAGCCTTGGGATTTCCAACTTTGTTTTGTCCATTTTATCATGGATAATGCTCAAATACTCCTTTGGAAACCGCTCTGACATAATTATATGGGCATAGTAGCAATATCTTCCACACATAACAATCTTGTTATGTTTCGTCAACCCACCTCGTGCCTTTTCTTCCAACTCTTTTGTAGTTGTTGACTTCATTTGTGCTTTCAACACTACATTCACTGCATTTACTGAAGTTGGTGTTCTTTGAAAATGCCACATCTTGAAACTTAGTATTCTAGATCTTGCTCATTGTTGGTTGTGATATTGATGGGTAATTGAGATTTTGAAGAGCCTCATTGATCTCTTTTATCAAAGAATTTTTTGTGTAAGTCGAAGGAAGAAATCTTAAAGGAGAAGATGTTCCATCTTCTTCAACTTGACATGTTTGGTTTGGTGAAAAATCTGAATTATCCATTACAATTTTGTGCAATATTTCTATAGCTGCCATTGTGTGAGCTCGTGCTTTGCATGTGTTGGTGTTACCATGAATAGCTTTGATCTGTCCATGTTGGAAATAATGTTGATAGTTATAGAATGTGCTTTGAGGAATTTTATGTATCTTATACCATGCTTTCTTACAAATAATATTCCCATTAAATCTCATGCCCTTTACATTTCTAGCAATAGGTGGTAGGCCATGGCCGCTTGAAATCACTGTGTTTGACATGAGTGAATTCAAGGCAAATTCTCTAATACCATTTGTATTTATTTGTCTCATACCCCTTCTAGCACCTGCAATGGCCTTCCTATCGACATGTTGAAGACAATCTTTTCTACAACATACATCTGCTGCCAAAAGTCAAATTTCTTTCTCTTCATCTATTTTTGTTTGACATTTTGCACTTTTTTTTAGTGATAACTCGTTTAATCCTTTTATATGGCCTTGTTACATTCATATCAATTGAGTTTCTATCTTTTTCAGTACAAAGGTACCCACCCCATTTGTTTAAGGGATTTGTTTCCTCTATAACATCCCATATCACCATTTCTTTGGGTGGTTCCTTGAACTTTTCCTTCACCCTTAATATCACACCTTTGTTGTCCACCAACTTATTTATTGGCCATCTAACCAAACAATGTATAGACTTATCACCAATTCTACATATCTCACAATTTCCATCTATCTCTTCTAGAAAAACACCAAAATCCATTTCACCTAGTGTTTCACCCTCAACAGTGTCATCCTCGCAGACATGAACTAGCATTCCTTTGGCAATGCACATGCTTGTTCCCATGCATTCATGTGTAAGAGAAACCTTTGCACATATGAATTTAACCCTATCTTGGGGAATAATTATGGCATGATCATGACAGTGAGGCTCCAAATCTGATTCTGGCCAAATTTCATAAGATTCTAATGCACCCCCAATTGTATGCTCAAACCCTGTTGGATGTGGTAGAGGAGCATTATGTTTTAACACCTTTTCAATTTTAACCACTATGCATCCTTTCTTTACCATCTTTCCATGCACTTTCTGCCCAAGCTCTGTATTGAATATGGAGCCCTCGCCCACCTTCACTCCATGTTGCAGAAGATTTACCTTGTCTCCAATAGAAAATGTAGAAGAAACATTTGTACCTATAAACAAATGTAAATAATGTTAGTATTTACTCAAAAAAAGAACATTTATTATAGTAACAATAATATATTACACATGCTTCAATATTTTGATTTACCTATGTGGTGTCTCAAATCCACAATCTTCCATGGATGTATGTCCCCTTCATTAACATCATCATCAATCAAATGTGGTTGAATGACATCAATTATCAAAATTGCAACATAGCCAACATTAACCCTTTTTCCAACATAATAAGTTCCAGACTCTGCAGATTCAACCCTTGCTATCCCAATGACTTGATCATTAATAAGGAGATCAACATAGTCCCCTTTTTCCAAAATTATATTTTCCATTGTAGCTTGCATCAATTCTGTAACAACAGTTATATCGTAACTTGTAATTAAAAGAATGAACCGCGTAAAGTGTGACTTTATATTTCCCCCAAAACACAGAACTTATGAAAAAGTAATATAAATGCAAAAATAAAAATATTATGGTAGTCATGTTGTATGTAATGAAACATTGTTTCCTCAAATGAAAGCTAACAATCAATATCATTCCTTCTACTAGAAACATAAGCATATTGCTAGAAGCAACATTACATGGTCAAATAAATCTAGCACATGCTAGATTTCCTTCTAGCACAAACACGAACACATTGCCAATAACAATATTCTAAGGCGAAGGAGATCCACCACATGCTAAATTTTCCTGTAACATAAATAGAAGCATATTGCTCACAAAAACATTTCAAAGTAAAAGAAATCTTACGCATTCTAGAGTTTATTGTAGCACAAACACAATCACATTGCCTAAAATAACATTGCAGTGTAGAAGATATCTAGCATACGCTTGATTTACTTCTAGCACAAACAAAAGCATTGGCAACAATAACATTGTAGGGCAAACAAAAGCCAACAAATCCAACAACTTCTATCACAAACACAATCACATTTCCAATAACAATGTTGCAAGGTAAAATAAATTTAACGCATGCTAGCTTTACATGTAGCATAAATACAAGCATACTACCAATAACAACATTTTATGTCAGAAGAAATCTAGTGCATGCTATATTTCCTTCTAACACAAACGAAAGCACATTACCAAGGTGAAAGAGATCTAACACGTGTTATATTTCCTTCTATAATAAACAACCAAATTGAAAACAACAATATTGCATAGAAAAAGAAATCTAGCACAACTTCTAGCCCAAACACAAGCACAACATTTCCAATAACATTGCCAAAGTGATGTAAATCTAACACTTGCTAGATTTCCTTTTATCATAAACAACCAAATTTAAAACAAAACTATTGCAAAGCAAAAGAAATCTAGCATAGTTTCTAGCCCAAACAAAAGCACATTTCCAATAAAAATATTGCAAGGTGAAAGAAATTTAACGCATACTAGCTTTACATGTGGCACAAATACAATCATACTACCAACAACAACATTACATCCCAAAAGAAATCTATTGCGTGTTATGTTTATTTTTAAAACAAATCAACAAAGTGTAATGGTGATTCTTTGTTGTGAAGACCCATATGAAAAGTGGCGTAATGCTAATAAGACCAATGCAGCTACTGCAAGATACCCACTCACCTTTCCCTTTATCCTACAAAAAAACTCCGAGGTGTGAAATCCTTTTTTTGCCGAGTGTTTGCTTGTAAGAGGGGAAAGTAATGAATAATTCTTCTTGCTAGAATATATTTATTTCGGGAAAACAGGGTGAAAAACATGAAGCCTCATCACCTTACCAAGAAAGTAAGGCTAACTAGGCTTGATTGATATACATGCCTGATTGTTAAAATTGGCAACTAGGGCCAAACTCCATGTGGGTCATCATTTTTTTTTTTAACTACATGGTGAATCAGTAACTCCCAGTCCTAATCTATGAGAGACCCAGGATCAATCCTCGTAGCTACCTCTATAACACTAGGAGTACATCCAACTACCTGCAAGTTGATATACTATGATCCTATGATTTTAGCAAGAACAAGACTCTTGTGCTGCCAAGGCGAGGGTGGGGAATCTGCTCCTCTAGCCGCCACCACAGCAGGTCAACGTACTCAATGATATTTGAACTACAATCTCCTAGGCTTCGCCCAAGTAGACTTACTGTCAAACCACACATCACAGTACCCATGTGGGTCACCTTATTAATGGAAGATGATATTTTGCTTAGATCCCTCTCATTGAGAGGTGTAGGATTGATCTAAAGATCATCCAATTCTGATAAGTATTCATTGAGATATGAATTTATTTGTGTTATAGGAAAATTCGTCAAGGTCAAGCAACAACCAAATAAACCCCACTTGTGCTCAACGTTTTAGCATAAATAGAGGTGGCCTTCAAGTCATTTTAACACACTTGGGATCTCTTCCTCTTCACTTGTCTTTGGGTTTTAGTAGGAGGATAGATCCTAAGGGATAATGCTGCCCTAATCCAGAGGGAAAAAGCTGGAACTACCAGAACTGCCAGGAATAGCCAGAAAAGCCAGAACTGTCAGGAATAACTGGAATTGTCGGAACTGCTGGGAATAGTCGGAACAGCTGGTAAGCTGACGTAGAGGGCAAAAGACGGAACTGTCGGGAAAATTCGGAACTGGCTGACTGCCGGAACTACCAGGAATAGTTGGAGATGCTAAAAAAGTCGAAACTGTCGGGAATAGCCGGAATTGCCGAAATTGCCAGAATTGCGGAGAATAGCTGGAATTGGCGAAATTGTCGGGAACTGTCGAAACTGCCGGAAAAGCTGGAACTGTCGGGAATAGCCGGAACTACCGAGAATCGTCGGAACTGTCAGGAACAATGGGAACCAGTGATCAAATTTGAAGGGCAAGTCTTAATTTTATTTAGAAGGGTGCAGATTGAAGTCGCCCTTCTATAATGAAAAGCACAAAAAAATGAAATTCAACTGACAACAGTAAATTATTTTCAAATTCCTTTTTTTTTAACACATGGTGAATTAGTAACTATTTGGTTGGAAATAAAGCTGTGAGTTCCAATACAACATACTATTGGTTGTCGATGTCTTTACAATGTTTCAAGCTGCAAGATATTCCTCAGTTTATCAAGAAAAATAACCGCTTCCAACACAGCTGCAAGTCCAGTATTTATCATACAATTCATACACATTGTAACTGACAAGTGACAAGCCAACTGTGTTCATAACATTTATGTTCGCCAAATGTTATGATTTCTATCTTTTTCCTTGAATTACTATCATATTAACTAGAGGTTGGTGTAAGAACATCCAAAAAAGAATTAGTTTGAATTTCCACCAATATGATGAGTTTCCACCTTGTGTTAATTAGGTTCTGGCAATAATTTTGATGGGAAAACTAAGTTTCCAAGAAAAATTTTCAGTTTCAAATCTAATGTTTAAGCATGTGGCAAAAAAAGCAAAGCTCTAAAAAGTTCTCTGTTTCTGAAAATTTTGCAGACTTTGAGCAATGGACTATTAGTCGAACCCCATGATCAAAAGGCCATAGAAAATGTATTGCTAGAGCTAAAAACCTATGGAATGAATGCTGCTGTAATGGGTTGAGAAACAATCACCTTTTCTCATGGCCTGAACATTGCAGAAAATATTTGTCTCGAGTAACTGTATGCGGGATGAGGCATCCTCAATGGCAGACTATCCCTGTAATGGATACTACAATGGGGGAGGAATCGGTGGGTGATTCCCTAAAGGACATGTCTCTTCGGCTTTCTGTCGATGGCGATAAATATTCCATCAATGGCTCTCTGGATAATTCTACCGAAGTTGACAAACTTCTGGCACCAAATGGCGACCCAGAACTTATTTTGGATAAACTCAAAAGGGCGTTGCTATCTTTTAACATTGAAGAAACTAAACCTAAGCCAAGGCCTCCAGCGAATAACCTGATTGTCTCAAACAAGTATCCTGCACTGAGAAATAAGAAGAAGCTTTTTGTTATAGCTGTGGACTACTATGATTACAGTGGCAATGTATATCCCCATATGTTGGAAATAATTCAAGAGATAATCAAAGCTGTGGATTCTGATGCAACAATAACAAGATTTTTTGGTCTTGTACTATCAACTGCATTAACAGTTGATGAAACTCTAGGGATGTTGAACTCTAGCAATATATTGCCTCTTGAATTCAATGCTTTAATTTGTAGCAGTGGGAGTGAACTTTACTATTCATCAATTCTTGCTTATCCTGATAACTTGGGAGGACTTTGGCTTCTTTCCTTTTATAATTTAGGTTGTTGGGACATTATGAATTATGACTTATGCTACTTATATATTTCGTTAATTTTTTATTCATTGGATATTAAATAGTTGGGACTTAATGACTTAGGCCTAACAAGGGATTAGTTGAAGGTGCTTTGGTTAGCATTTTGATTTGGATGGTGTTTCTAATGATGAGAGCTCAATTGAACTGTAAACTGTATTGGTGAGACAGTGGAATTTAATTTATTCTTATTACTATTTGATTCAATTGAACTATAAACTGTATTGGTGAGACAGTGGAATTTAATTTATTCTTATTAGTATTTGGTTCAATTGAACTATAAATTATATTGGTGAGGCAGTGTAATTTATTCTTATTACTATTTGATTCAATTGAACTGTGAATTGTATTGGTAAGACAGTGGAATTTATTCTTATTACTAGTTGATTCATTCATGCTATTAAGGCATTAAATTTAATTTTTGTCTTGATGTTTGAATTGCATATTCTTAGAGGTAAGTGAAAAATATAGATATCAAAGCAGAATGAGTAACTTACAAATATATTGTGATTAAACCTTGCTTGACAGGCATCTGCTGAATGATGAATATATGATCCTCTCCAATCATCGTCAAACCTTGGTTTACAGGCAGCCTACAAGCACAACTGCTAACTTGCATCATATGCACAAGTTACAATTAGAAAAAGCAATTCAAAAAGAAATTGTTGTTTTCGAAATGGGAGCAACTCCGAATTTGGAAACTGTTGTTTCTAAAACGGGATTTAACATCAGTTGAGAAAGGAAGTTCACAAGTTCAACCATTGTAATTTTTGATAGACCCACGGTGCACTAACAGTTTGGAATTTGGAATTTCCAAAATTTGGATTTTAGAAAAAAAGTGAAATTTAAAAAAATAAATTCCATAGGTTGACAACTTAACAACCCTTCTTAAAAAAATTTATAATATTATTCTAATTTTTTTTAATGGAAAAATTCAAATTTAAATTTTGTTTTTGAATAGCAAAATTTTCTTCCTACTTCTGCATTGTGCTAGAGGCCCTTTGAAGGGCCCTGACGTGTTCAAATTTGATCACTGGTGGGAACTATCAGAACAGCTAGGAAGCTGACACAGATGGCAGAAGCTAGAAATGTCGGAACTGTGGGGAAATGTCGTAACTACTAGAACTGCCAAAATTGTCGGGAATAGCCGGAATTGCCGAAATTGCTGGGAATAGCCGAAATTACCAAAACTGACAGGAACTACCATAACATGCGGGAAAGTTAACGCAAAGGGCAAAAGCTGGAATAGCCAAAACTGCTGGGAAAAACTGAAATTGTCGGAACTGTCGGGAACAGCCAAAATTGCCGGAAATGCCGAGAACTGTAGAAACTGTCGAGAGCTGATATTTTTCTCGGATATCTCTCATCAAGAGGTGTAGGATTGATCTAAAGATCATCCAATTCCGATAAGTATTCATGGAGACATGAATTTATTTGTGTTATGGGGCAATTCGTCAAGGTCAGCCAACAACCAAATAAACCCCACTTGTGATCAACGTTTTAGTATAAATAGAGGTGGCCTTCAAGTCATTTTAACACAATTGGGATCTCTTCCTCTCTACTTATCTTTGGGTTTTAGTAGGAGGAGATATCCTGAGGGATAATGTTGCCCTAATCCAGAGGGCAAAAGCTAGAACTGCCGGGAACTACTGGAAATGCCGGGAATAGCCGAAAAAGCCGTAACTATTAGGAATAGCCGGAATTGCCGGAGCTGTCGTAACTGTCGAGAATAGTCCGAATGTTGAGAATAGCTGGAACTGTCAGAACAACCAGGAAGCTGATGTAGAGGATAGAAGCCAGAATTGCCAGCACTGTCGGGAAAAGCTGGAAAAGTCGGAAAGGTCGGAACTGCCAGAATTGTCGGAACTGCCAGAACTGCCAGAACTATTGGAATTGTCGGGAATTGCTAGAACTACCGGGAATAGCCAGAAAAGTTAGAACTATCGAAACTGATGGGAATAGCTGGAACTATCGAAACTGTCGTGAATAGTCGAAACTGTCAGAAACAATTGGAACTGCTGAAATAGCCAGGAATAGCCGGAATTGTTGGAATTCTCGAAACTGTCAGGAATAGTCGGAACTGTCGAGAACAGCCGAAATTACCAGGAATAGCTGGAATTTCCAGAATTGCCGAAATAGCTGAAATAGCCGGGAATAGCCAGAATTGTCAGAACTATCGAAACTACCAAGAATAGTTGAAACAATTGAGAACTGCAGGAACAGTCGGGAAGCTGATGCAAAGGACAGAAGTCGAAACTGTCGGGAAAAGCCAAAACTATCGGAACTGTTAGGAAAAGCCGGAAAATCCGGAAAGGTCGGAACTGCCAAAACTACCGAAAATAGCTAGAATTTTCAGACCTGCCGAAACTGCCAGAACTGCTAGAATTATCGGGAATTGCCAGAACTGCTGGGAATAGCCAGAAAAGTCAGAACTGTTGAAACTGACGGGAATAGTTGGAACTATCGAAACTACCAAAATAGCTGGGAAGTTAATGCAGAGGGTAGAAGTCAAAACTGTCGGGAAAAGCTGGAAATGTCGGAACTACCGGGAATAGCCGGAATTGCCGGAACTGCCGGGAATAGCCAAAATTGTTGAAATTGTCGGGAATTGTTGGGAACAACCGAAATTGTCGGAACTGCTGGGACTGCTGGGAACATCCGAAATTGCCAAAACTGCCAGGAACTATCGGGACTGCTAGGAACTGCTGGAACTATCCGGAACTGCCGGAACAGCCAGAGCATCTGCCTTTGAAGGAGGGCAGCATGCAAGGGACAACTAACTAACATTGAGACAGTTGTATGGTACTTAGCAGAAAATACACCAAGCATACAATGTTACAACTAGCATGCAAGGGACAGCTAGCATGCAACAACAAGCATGCTAAGGACAACAAGAAAGCTAGAGACAACAAGCAAGCAAGATACAACCAACACATAGGTCAGTATCGCAACATGGTGCAGCAATGGCACATAATGCAGTACATTGATGGGTATAGTCATGATCAATGAAGCATGATGAGATGCAACATAGTGATGATGGGTGCAGCATGGTGTAGCATGGTGAGGTGCAACATGATGACGAAATGCAACACAATGATAGGTGAAGGAGTCACCTTGGAGAATTAGTTGAGCAACATGTCTTCAACTGATCTCATGTATCATCTTCTTAGAGATGATCTATGCACTTACCTAGATAAGTCAAAATGTTGACTTTTTGTAAACGTACTATCTCTCTCTCTTTGTTGAACTATTGAAGAACATATAAGAAGAATTGATCAAGGGTTTCCCCACATTGGGGTTTGTCATGGGCTAGCACCACATCTTGTGTCCTCTTGTCTTGGCTTGTCTTCTGCGATTTATGTTTATGTTCTATCTGCAGTTTACTTTAATGCTCATGTGAATGCTAATCTAGAAAAGATATTGAGCTAGATGTAAAAATTGAAATAAATTTCTCTAAGCATAGAACATACCTAAATTAACATCGATGAACTATATTAGTGGTAAAATTTGTTGTTTACACTATGATTGGTAATGTACCTTGAAAGACACGCGTGCTATCATCTTCATAATGTTAACAGTTACACATCCATGAAATCTCTGGTTCTTCCAACTTCTATGACATAATTTATGTAGTTGAAGCCTTCGAGATTTCTAGATCCAATGTTCTTAGAAGAATGTGGCAGGCTCAAAAGTTAGTGTCCAAGCAGTTACTCACCTTTATCACAAGTTGACCAACTAGTTTTCCTATTCTAGATAACTCTCAAGATCTCCTTACATGCCACAAACAAAAGAAGGTATTGTAAAGACAATCTCTCTCTGTTTAATGACAAAAGATATTTTTTTGTTATTTTGGGAGCAGTTGCCTTGAGAACATTGCCAGAGAAATCATAATACATGAAGAGTTTATATACTCTCAAAATCTTCCAAGATCACGTAATCACAATTGAGCCTCAACAACTATACAGTTATGAGGCAGCCTAACCCATATTCATGTAATCAGTTTTCCTTTAGATGATTATGTAATAAACAACTATACGGACAAATATGCATTCTATTGACAAGAATGTATAAACCCCTATGAAGGTCTTACAAGGAAAGGAACATTTGTACTAGGAAGATCCACCTGAAGAAATCAATTCCTGCTGGCTCAACCAACAAAGGTCGTTGTGCAATCTGCAGGTACCAAGCAATAATCCCACACAGCAGTGTCTAGGTTTTGCTATCATCTTATTAAAACAAGTTTCATTTCTCTCCATGTAGGTTGACCATACCAATGTAAAGTTTCATTGTTCAAAAGTTTAGGGCTTCCTTGGTAAAACCATGCATGTCATATTCAACGACTATGGAATACTCTGAGGTAGATTCAGTAATAAATTTTGTTCATCAATATAGTTTTGGCATTTTCTGGCTAAGTTAAGGCACCAACACGACAATTGTTATGAATAACCTAGTCAAGTCTCAAGAGAGAGCCTCTTTTGTCTAATCTCTATATCAATCCATGAAATGTTGGAGAGCCTAACAACCTTCTCATTTAATCACTCATGCTAGACCAAATTGACAAGTTGTATTCCTACCTAACCAAACATTTTCCATGTTTTTGCTTCCTCATAAAAAGATATCAGTCTAGGGGATATCCTGATGCAAAATGTACATCTCACCAGACTATTTTAACACCTTGTTTTAGGAGATTAACCCACTGGCCTTTGTTCTATGGTGACTTTCCAAACCCAATAGCTCCTCCATAAGATTACTCACCATATTGAATCTAAAACTATTTAACTATGATTAATTGGTAGCACATACAATTTGCAAGGAAGGGTCACAGTTTCAGGTTTGTACCGTTTGGTTAGGTTTATAGCTTAAATTGCAGTTTCATTCTTTGAGTTAAACTATCTTTGACATATATGATATAACTTACCTAGTTTATTTTTATGTCACTACTAAAACAATCCATGAAATGTGCATGCAAGGTCTAAAATCAATGCTTAACTTGGCTTCCAGAGTAATGTTCCACATTTGAATGGACTTCCCAAAACATTGCATTGTGTTTATATAATGCTTCATGCATCTCTAGTGAAAAATAAAGGCTAGATGCCAAATGTGTTTGTCAGATGTTGCTTATGAATGCATAGATAAGATTGGTTTATTTCATATATTCTCAAGAGAGAGCCTCTTTTGTCTCATCTCTATATCAATCTATGAAATGGTGGAGAGCCTAACAACTTTCTCTTTTAATCACTCAAGCTAGACTAAATTGACAAGCTGTATTCCTACCTAACCAAACATTTTCCATTTTTTTTCTTCCTCATAAAAAGATATCAGTCTAGGGGATATCCTGATGCAAAATGTACATCTCAGCAGACTATTTTAACACCTTGTTTTAGGAGATTAACCCACTGCCCTTTGTTCTATGGTGACTTTCCAAACCCAATAGCTCCTCCATAAGATTACTCTCGTATTGAATCTAAACCATTTAACTATGATTAATTGGTATTTCCTGATCAACATTTATAAACATTTATCAAATATCATCACACAAATGGCATGGTTAATATTAGCAAAAGGCTCGGCTATTAGTGCAACAACGATGAAGCATTTGGCAGACGAAGAATACAGCGATGCATAAGCTAGATATAGTATTTGAAAATGAAAAATAGGAGATACTAGAATGCCATAGTTAACATTGTAACATAGTGCTTGGCACAGTTAGGAAAGAAAATAAACATAGTTATAAAGGGCTATTCATTGCAGCAAAGTAGGCACTTGGACATAGCGAATTCAGATGTCCCATTTGTGGTTTGATATTCCTTTTTTTTCTCTGCATAATGAATTTCTGGAGGAAACCCACTGGGTACTTCCCCTCATTCTGAGAATGGTAGCCAGGGTAAACTGGATTCTTCAGGGCTCGAGGCCAGCTCAACTGTCAGCAATTAGCTCATCAAGAGAGCAAGCATGTCACAAAGTGGAATATGAACCTAGATGTAGGAGGATAACTACTTTCCTCTCAACAACTAGAGCTACACCCAATTGACATATGGTTTCATAATTGGCTAAATTTGATATATTTTTGTAAGACAATTCTCTCATGGGGAGTGGGTACAGTAGATGGAGAATTACGTTAGATCAAGTTAGAAATGTGAGAGTAAATAGCCATGAGATAAAAATCTATGGGAGACAACGTTTTCGTGTATGTAGAGAAGGATACTAAGAGCAAGGCTTAATGTGCAAAGGTGGTGGTACGCAAAACGAAGAAAGGAAAAAAAAGATCGAGGGGATAAAAAAAAATGTCTCCTCTCGTTTATATATTTTGCTGATTTGAAAAAAAGCTTACTCATTTTCATTCTTCTTCCTTTTCTGCTTGTTGTCCCATTTTCCGTTGTTGTTGACTTCTTTCTCTTTGAAACCAACCCATTTCTTTATCTCTTTATGTCCTCATCCATTCTCTTTCAAAATGTTTCGATTAAAGGTTTGCTCCATGAATTTCACATAAACTCATCATTGATATCTATTGATCTTCACCATTTGAGTCTCAGTAGGACCATTTTTGTCTCTGATACCTATTGCCATGGTTATTTCATACCTTCAAAGGAGAAGCAACTTCAACATGCACAACCATGAGAAAAGCACTGGGAAAAGATGAAGAAGACAATGGAGATGTAGGACAACAAAAATCTCTCTATTTATAATTGATTAATTGCAAATAAATGATAGTCTCGAAGTGTGGTAATTGAGAGGACAACTACCTCCAGAGTAAGTTCATTTTTTCCCTTTTTGGATGTAACATGGCATATTAAGGTTTAGGAATCCCCTCATAGGAAAGTATCTTTGAATTTAACACAACATATTAAGGTTTAGGAATTCCCTGATTGGAAAGTACTACTAACGAACACTTAAAAATGGAATTACCATATGCTGCGATATCCATGATGGTTGGATCACCAAGAAACTAGTACTGTTATGCAACATGGATGGACTGTTAAATTTGAAGACAGAGTATAGTAAGAAACATGAAATCTCATTACGCACTAGTTTAAATCAATGTTCACTACAAATGAGATAAGGGTGTCCTTCAAATCACATTATACACTTGTCTAAATCATCACTGCATTGAGCCATTGCTAACAGACAATTTGATAAGAGAGACAGTTTGCTAACAGGGACAGTTTGATCATATGTTCCAAGTAAAAACTCAAAATACTAATGGAAGGCAGTTGATCCTCATGCAATGGAGACATAACATATACGTTTTCATTGACATTATCTGTTCACAACTAAAACTTCATTCCCTATGGGCCTTTCCACTATACATGATTAATTAGCTTTACAAAAATCACCTTTTCCAATCTATCTACTACCTGAGGTTATATAACCTTATCTTCTTCAAAAAAATCCTTACTTTATAACATAAGGGACATGATAGGAAGACTTCAAAAAGAAGTCTGTAGAATCTTTCATCACACTGTCAAGAACTTGTAAATATTTATGGAAACCGGGGACAAAGTCAAAGTCCCCTTTGATAACTCATTCGCTGAAGTATTGAGTTCATGAAGAATGTCCCTGAAAGAATATTTGTCAAATTCTGTTGAAGTGTTGAGTTCATGAAGAATGTTCGTGAAAGAATTTCATTTAAAAGATATAATTGAGCTATAAAAGTCCACCAACAAATGACATAGATTTATATTTATTAATTGATGCTTTCCTATTGGCCTAATCAATACAAGGTTGGAATCACTCATGATCTGCAACTTCTTAACACCTCTAAGCATAACAACCTCAATAAGTTTTCTTAGGGAAGTAAACTATGCTTGGTTAGTTGATCCTCTATCGAGAGAATATTGAATATGGAAATAGTGATCAGGAATGAGAAAACGAACAACACATACCCCACAAATGTAGGGATGGTCTTAACTTACACCATAAATAAATAAACTCAAAATCCAAAGCTATCATTACTGATAGCTTAGGCTTCCTTGTGGGTATATCCTCCAACCTTTAATGAGCTAGATATAATAGAGGCAACAGTAATAGAAAGAAGAATGTCCTTGTCTTGAAAAATGCTAGAGTTCTTTGTTTACCAAATACCGTATATGAGTAACACTACAAGAGCTTCAAAGCATTTAAGAAACTTATTAAAGAACCAAACTTATGCACATTCCATCAAAATAACATAGGACCAAGGAAACTTGGCTTGAGCTCAATGAAAAATTTAAATAGGATTTGAACAATATAATGACAGGAGATAAACAAATGATGAACATTTTCCTCATTGTTTTTGCACAAAAGACATTGATGAGGCCCAACGTAACCTATTTTAATACCCCTTGCCCAAGTGAGAAGTTAATTTGATAAACCTAACTACAATGTAATTATAATTTCCAAAGGAAAATGCAGTTATCATAATAAATCCCACCACCACTCACTTCTCTTGAAAATTGAGATTCCATAATTACCTTATACCTTGTTTAATAGTGAAATCACTTCTACTAACTTTTTGACACCAAACTGGAACATCTTTTATATCATCTTTAAGATTTCCTTGATCTTAGGCTTGACATTCTGGGTTATGATCTTCCAGTGTTTTTTTTTTTTTAATTATTTGTGTTTATTATTATTATCTTCTCACTGAAAGTCTTGGTAGGCTAAAATTTCACCTCTTCCCACTTTGAAGTAAAATGATTTAAAGAAAATGATTTGTCGATATTCCTAAATGATAGTCTCAAAGTGTGGTAATTGAAAGGACAACTGCCTTCAGAGTAAGTTCATTTTTTCCCTTTTTGAATGTAACATGGCATATTAAGGTTTAGGAATCCCCTAATGGGAAAGTATCTTTGAATTTAACACAACGTATTAAGGTTTAGGAATTCCCTAATTGGAAAGTACTACTAGCGAACACTTAAAAATGGAATTACCATAAGCTGTGATATCCATGATAGTTGGATCACCAAAAAACTAGTACTGTTATGCACAATCACTGAAGTAGGAAAGAGCTCCCTCCTCTTAAGCCCTGGCATGCATCTATCATAAAATGGTCCTGCTACTCAATGTATTTAAATAAGTCCACTATTTTCAGGTTAGAAAAATATTCAACTCCCAAGTCAATCAAATGGCTCAGCAAGCAGTTTCAGAAGAAAAAGGAGCTCTCTGAGTATGTATCGAGGGGGAGGAAAATCCCTCTACACCTCAATAACATCATCAATAAAAAGTCCCAAGGAGAGGAAGCATGAAAGGTGGCACTCTCTACCCAAATTGTGATACATGGAAACAAAAGGAGTTTGGCTCACCAAATAAGAAGGCACAGGGATAGTTTGCTAACAGAGAGCTTGATAACTGGGACAGTTTGCTAACAGGGACAGTTTGATCATATGTTCCAAGTACAAACGCAAAATACTAATGGAAGACAAGTGATCCTCATGCATTGGAGACATAACATATACGTTTTCTTGGAGAGGCCTGAGACTGAAGCATATCTTGACATTCTTTTTTATTATAGATTTCCTTGAAAACACGTTAGCATTCTTTTTACTTGCAGATTTCCACAGGCTTGGGGTCGTCTGGAAATTCTTTTGGAGTACTAGCTTCTGGGTTATGATCTTCCAGTGGTTTTTTTTTTTTAATTATTTGTGTTTATTATTATTATATTCTCACTAAACGTCTTGGTAGGCTAAAATTTCACCTCATCCCACTCTAAAGTAGAATGATTTAAAGAAAATGATTTGTTGATATTCCTACCTGGGAAAAGAACTGGCAGTTAAGTTCTCATATTTGGTTGCTCCTAGGAGTAATCATTACATCATAGGTGTGCATAGGTTATACAATTAGAAGATATATACAATCATGTATATCCCTTATCACTGAGAAGTACAAATGTCATAATTCAACGGAGCACATGCTGTACTACTATTAAGGTCTAGGAACTAGGAACTATGTATGATCAACGAGATTTTCGTAGGTCTAACAAATCCACAGTTGTGAATAATTTTTCCCTACAAATACATGCCCAGGTGGACAAAGTTGCAATGGATCTTGAGAATTTTGTTAGCTACTTGAGCACTGAAGAGATGCCTTTTGCATAAGTCCCGGATGATGATCATCAACTTTGCTACTTGTGCCATCT